>JAXQQM020089307.1:0-34534 GCA_034641835.2 Pinus albicaulis | reverse complement strand
GCCTAGATGTGGCACATGCAGCTGAAAGAAGGAATTACGCTATTCCTAGGGTCTAAGTGGAGCTATTGCATGATGAATTCAGTTAGAACTCATGTGAGTGAGTTTGGTGGAGTTGATTGAGGAGTTAATGGAGTTGTGTTCAGTTTAACTAATCTAAACATAGTTGAACTAGTTGTATTTAGTCTAAATGATTAATACACTAGTGATGAGTGGTGTGAATTAATTATTAATTAATTCACTAATTATTAACTCATAAATCAACTAATGAACACATCAGTTAACTTCAGTGCATGGACAATTTCAGTGGAGATCAGTGATGGAGGTAGGTGAAAGAGCAGGTTGACTATCAGTTGTGACCATACTGGTGCATGAGTTTGCACCCAAGATTGATGGAGATTCCAATGATAATTGTGCAATTAATACTAGTGGGATTCGAACTTGGATCACACAATTATCCAGGTTGGATTGCGCAATAGAGGTAGGCTAACAGGTGGATAGGATTGGAGCATGTGACTTGCTTGATCTGAGCTTGTGTAGTGTGTAGCATGTGAGATAGTGCTGAGAGCTTGTGAGGGGCTTTGTGCTATGTATTGTTACATGAAATCTATCATTATAATATACAGATAGTTGGGGGTTTTCAGCTTTAAGCTTTCCCATTACATATTGTGTTTATATGTGTGATTGATTATGTGGTTTTAATGTGCGCATGCGATTGTTTATATTTCCGCAATTGATGATCAATAGTAGAAGAGGTTATGTATTATGCATGAAGCTCAAATAGTGTGTGATCAGGATAATCTCGGTGAATAAGTTATCTATTATTCAAATTTCTACATGGTATCGGAGCAGTATTGATCATTGGAGCAATTGCAGACATTGAAGCGATTGAGTTTTGTGCTGGTGGAATTCGAATTTGCAGTAGTGTTTTCTTGGTGTCGAAGTTGAAATGTCTTTCAACGGATTGCGATTGGAGTATGCCCTTGAGGGCAGCTCAAATTATATTGCATGGAAGGACAGGATGGAGGCGGTGTTAGATGACAATGGGTTGAAGGAGTTCATAGATGTTGAAGTCCCAAAGCCTACTTCTAGCGATGCTGCCGTAATTGAGGCTTGGCAAAAGAAGACAGCAAAGTGTCGAAGGATTCTGTTGGAGGGCATGAAGGATCACATAGTGTCTAGCCTGCATGGTAAGGCTTCTCCATTCTTGATGTGGAAAGCCTTGACAGATTTATTCCAAAGCAAGAGCGACCAGAGGAAGTTGGCGCTCAAGGATAAACTCAGAAACATAAAGATGGAGAAAGGTGACAGTATGCCCAAGTACCTCACAAAGTTCACCCAATGCAGGGATGAGCTGGGAAGTGTGGGGGTGACTGTTGATGATGAGGACTTGGTGAGCTTGGCTCTCCTTGGGCTTCCGAAGAGTTGGCATTCCTATCAAGACTCTGTCAATGGTCGGGAGAAATTGCCAGGATGGGAGCAACTTTGGTTGGATCTTGTGCGAGAGGAGATAAGGCGGAGTACCAGGGACGGATCTTCATCAAGGAACTCTGATGAAGAGAATTGCGCTTTGGCTGCCAAAGCAAAGAAGGGGAAGAACAAGAAAGCTTCTCATACCGGTGCGCAAGGCAAGAAGCAGGACATGTCCAAGGTGAAGTGCTTTCACTGTCACCAACACGGACATTACGCCACTAATTGTCCACAGAAGAAGAAAAATAAGCAGGCTGCTGGATCTGCAGCTGGAGAGGCCTTAGCCTCATAGTTTGAGATGGATTTTTTGTTTATCGCATGCTTGGTTTCAAGTGTGATGGGATTTTTGTGGTTTCTTGACAGTGGTGTGTCTTTCCATATGACCAGAGACAAAGATTTGTTTACTGATCTGGATGAGAAAGATCTTGGAGTGCACATCGAGATGGGCAATGATGGTAGATATAGTGCGACCGGTATCAGTACCATTTCCTTTGAGAGGGAGTCTGGTAAACCCTTCATATTGAAGGAAGTGATGCATGTTCCAGGATTGAAGAAGAATCTTATCTCTGTGGCGATGTTAGAAGACAAGGGATATGATGTTGTCTTTAGCGAGGAAAAGGATTTCTGCGCGATGAGGCAAGCTGGTAAACCTGGAGGATGGGGTTCGAGTTAAGAACCTTTATCGGTTGCGGAGTATGGGTGCGGCAATGGCATGCAAGGCGGAAGGTGGTGAGGCTGGGATGATTGCGGTTGTGGCACAGGAGATTGAGCCACCTTCACCATGGAGCTTTGAAGATCCTGCAGCAGATTTCTACTGGGCTTCCTAAGGGCACTCTTGCGCAGTCAGATCAGTGCAAGGGGTGTACTTTAGGGAAGTATGTGAAAGCCACCTTTCACGAGAAGGATAGTCGCGCCACGGCGATCCTTGAGAGAGTTCACACAGACGTGTGTGGTCCTTTCTCAGTTGCTTCGACAGCAAAGCACAAGTATTATGTGATCTTTGTTGATGATTTCTATCGAAAGTGTTGGATCTTCTTCATGCGAGAGGAAGAGCGAGACATACTCAAAGTGCAATGAGTTCAAGGCGCTGGTTGAGAAGGAATCGGGGAAGCATGTGAAGGCTCTTATGAGCGACAATGGTGGTGAATTCATCTCTGCTGAATTCAAGGACTTTTGCAGCGCAGAAGGAATTCGGAGAGAGCTCATAGCACCTCATAACCCACAGCAGAACGGGGTTGCTGAGCGGAAGAACAGAACGATCATGGGTGCTGCACGGGCGATGTTGCATGATCAGGGCCTACCCATTCACTTGTGGGCGAAGGCATGCAATACTGCAGTATATGTGCAGAACCGTTGTCCTCACAGGATACTTGGCATGAGTACACCCGAGGAGGCGTTTTCTGGTAAGAGGCCTGATATTTCCCATTTGAGGATTTTTGGTTCACCTGTTTACATTCATGTGACAAAGGATGCCAGGAAGAAGCTGGAGCCGACTGCGAAGGTTGGGATATTTGTGGGGTACACTGATACGCCCCACAACTATCATGTGTATTTTCCAGACAGTCGCAAGACTGTTGTGCGACGGGATATCAAATTTCATGAGGAGAAAGCCATGAAGTGTTCGCTTGAGAGGGAGCCACACTTGCATGTAGATGAGGAGCTATTAGTTCTTAAGGATGAGCCTCAGGATGTGGATCAGCCACAAGAGGAGGGTCATGGAGTGGAAGAGACCACTCATGCAGTGCCAACCATCAGAGGGCGGAAGCGCACTACAGAAGCTGAGCGACTGGCTCAAGATTTAGAGAAGATTGTAGGAGCACCTACATCACAGCGTAGACAAAGACAATCACCTGACCGGTATACTGGATACATGGCACTTATGATCAAGTGTATCGTGACAAAGCCATCCTCTTTCGAGGAAGTTGTGGAGGACCCCGCATGGGTAGATGCCATGGTGGAAGAGTATGATTCGATTGTCAGAAACAGTGCATGGGAGATTGTCCCGAGGTCGGAGGGGAAATCAGTGGTGGGTTTGAGATGGATCTACAAAGTGGGCGGTGGGACGAGTGTGGAGAAGTACAAGGCAATATTTGTTGCAGGGCTTTTACAGTTGAGGGGATCGATTATGAGGAGACCTTTGCACACATCGCAAGGTATTATTCCATACGAGATCGGACTATCTCTCTCGTTATGAGATGGGGTGGCACATTCATCGGATGGATGTAGAGGCGCATTCCTCAATGGAGTCATTGAGGAGGAAGGTGTGTACATAGAGCAACTTAGAGGATTTTGAAATCTTGATGGCAGAGTCGCATGTGTGTAGGACCAACGGAGCGTTTTATGGGTTGAAACAAGCACCTCATGCTTGGTACACATGGATAGACGGTTATTTCATAGGACTTGGGTTCTCCAAGAGTGAGGCGGATCCTAACCTATACCAGATTGTGGTGGAGGGTAAGTTGCTGATCATTGTACTTTATGTAGATGATTTGATTTTGACGGGTGATGAGCTATTGATACTTTCATGCAAGGAGGATCTTGCTAGATATTTTGAGATGAAGGACTTGGGCCTCCTTCATTATTTCCTGGGATTGGAAATTTGGCAGCGCAGTGATGGACTGTTTGTTTCTCAGGGTAAGTATGCCTGGGAGATACTGGAGAAGTTCAACATGCATGGTTGCAAGCGTGTTGATACTCCTCTTCCTGGAGGTTGGAGGAAGTAGGATGCTACTTCGGCAGAGGTAGTGGATGCCACTGTTTATCGACAGTTGCTGGGGTCGCTTATATATCTGGTCAATACATGACCCGATATATGCTATGTTGTTAACCAGCTTTCACAAGCTATGGTTAAGCCTACCAAGCTCTTCTGGAAGGCAGGCAAGCATGTATTGCATTATCCTCGAGAGGCTTGTGTCCACATGGATTGTGGTATAGATATTCGGATGAGTTGAGGCGGCATGGCTGCGTATTGGTATCATCATATCGAGAGATTGTGTGCGGGGGAGGATTGTGATGCTGATATCTTGACGAAGGCGCTCACCAGGAGCAAATTCAAATACCACAGGGGCAGGATAGGGGTTGCAGATAATCCTTATCTTGTTGAGAGGGAGTGTTGAGATTGCAACAAGATGACGAGCTTAGTGGAAAGAAGTCGCCTTCACTAAGTGGGCTCGCATGCTATTTTTAGCGCAAAGTCTATTTTTAGACTATGTCTATTTTTAGACATATGGATCATGTTCTATGAGTTGCAGGATGCTATTTGTGGATGGTTGGTCAAGTCGGAAAAAATAGATGGACTTCTATTTTTAGACATACTGGGAGGAATCTATTTTTAGATTGCCAGTCTAAAAATAGATATGTCGAATATTATTAGCTCTTAATAATATTTGGACTCTAAGCATTATCTTATCCTCTTGGAGCACTTCAGTTTGAGTCATGGAAGTGGCACATGCAGCTGACAGAAGGAATTACGCTATTCCTAGGGTCTAAGTGGAGCTATTGCATGATGACTTCAGTTAGAACTCATGTGAGTGAGTTTGGTGGAGTTGATTGAGGAGTTGATGGAGTTGTGTTCAGTTTGACTTAGTTGAACTAGTTTTATTTAGTCTAACTGATTAATACACTAGTGATGAGTGGTGTGAATTAATTATTAATTAATTCACTAATTATTAACTCATAAATCAACTAATGAACACATCAGTTAACTTCAGTGCATGGACAGTTTCAGTGGAGATCAGTGATGGAGGTAGGTGAAAGAGCAGGTTGACTATCAGTTATGACCATACTGGTGCATGAGTTTGCACCCCAGATTGATGGAGATGCCAATGAGAATTGCGCAATTAATACTAGTGGGATTCGAACTTGGATCACACAATTATCTAGGTTGGATTGCGCAATAGAGGCAGGCTAACAGGTGGACAGGATTGGAGCATGTGACTTGCTTGATCTGAGCTTGTGTAGTGTGTAGCATGTGAGATAGTGCTGAGAGCTTGTGAGGGGCTTTGTGCTATGTATTTTTACATGAAATCTATCATTATAATATACAGATATTTGGGGGTTTTCAGCTTTAAGCTTTCCCATAAATACTATGTTTATATGTGTGATTGATTATGTGGTTTTAATGTGCGCATGCGATTGTTTAATTTCCGCAAATTGATGATCAATAGTAGAAGAGGTTATGTATTATGCATGAAGCTCAAATAGTGTGTGATCAAGATAATCTCGGTGAATAATTTATCTATTATTCAAATTTCCATAGGTATACTGATAAGATAATTATTGTTGTGCCTAAAGAGAGGCAGAAACCTATTTTAAGATACAGTTCCGGAAGAGGTTCACAAAGTTTCTCAGATTGATTTAAAAGAGGATGATGGGTTTATTAATATAGTTGAACAGGGCAGTGAGGAAACTCACTCAAATGTTTGTCAGTCATCAATTATTGCTTCACATGAGAATAATTTTGACATTTTTTGTGTTGTTGTTAAAGAGAAACATCTTTAGGGCTTGAACTTTTCAAGGGCTAGGAAAGGATCCTTGGATGTAGATGCAGGATAGATTTGATTCTTCTATGGAGGGAATCAAACCAGATAATTACAAGGCAGTCGCTGCAGTAGCATTGAATTAAATAAGGAGTGTTAATTGTTCAAAGTAGCTTCTTCAATGTCAACCACAAAAACTTGTTCAGTCACGACAACTTCATTGTGTACTGCAACTATTTCTACACAGGTAAATTTTACAACATGAACAATATCCACAACACATTCTTCAACAACAAGCACAAAACTTACAAAAGCAGCAAAAATTGCAACAGAACATACATCAACATCAAGCTTAAAGTATGCATCAACAACAACCACATCATGATATACTTTAGTAGAAATCTCTAAATGTGTTTCCACAACAAGCATATCAGCATAGTCTAGAAATAAAATGTAACACATTGATAATAACCTAAATAACACATTACAAAACAGTAATTATTAACTAAACTCACTGAGACCATACCTTTTGAACAATATTATTTACACCCCTTGACCAGATCCATTGATAATAATAAATATGCCAATCCTCCATTTATTATAGTTAATGAATGAGATAAATGTGCCAATTTCAAAAATACTATGTCTCTGGAGTCTTAGCCTCTTAAATGAGATCCATCTATGAACTCTGATTCTAAACAAAATGTTCCTTGTCAACCTACATCTCTAATAAAATTTTCAATTTTGTAGATGTTTAGTATTTTTTCTGTGTGCAACGAAGGCAATCTAATATGCGAGTTAAACTAGGAAACATGCAAAATTGCTACATATTTGAAAAGTGCCCATTGTTCCACAATGGGGGTCAATACCAAAAGTTGAAACTATTAAAGGACACAACATAAGAAAATATACCATATGACAATCTTCTTTGATAGGTTCCTTCAAGAAAGCCCACCTGAAAGACTGTAATGCTACATAAAACAAGTCTCCAATGGGCTGATATTTTTATCTTCAGTTTTTCCATTTTCCAGTGATTCCTTTGATTCATACATCTTTTTGCACTGAAAAATATTTTACCTTGAGTTCAATGGATGCCATAGATCTTACTGGTAAGAATCATAAAGGGAAGGAAAAACATCAAAAGTTGGTATCCCAACCAACATATAAAGTTGAAGAAAAGTTGTAAATTGAAACAATCTAGCATGACCAATTTTTCTGAGAGCTCTGAACACCAACATTAGTATATGACAAGAAATACTCTAAAATCATGTTAAATTTTTTGAAATGTTGACTTTGGAGAAACTTCACAGGTCTAATGGTGCCATCCCAAAAATTGTGTCAATAGAATGTATAAGGACTCACATAGTTTTTTTTTCAAAACCAAGATCATGTAACTTTCACATTTCTATATTGATGCCATATTTACTGTGGATATAATTTGGTTATCCTAGTAATATTCAAATTCATTCGGTTTCAAAATACAATTTAAACAAACTACTACTATAACGAAGTTGAAACAAAAAAGTAAAACAAAAAATAAGTACGGAAAAGAAAAAAACCAAAAACAGTGTCAGATGTGAGAAACATACTTCAACTGCATCTAGGAAGTACCCTTCATCTTTGTACAAAAATCCACATTGCGTGAGAGCACAAGCATTCTAGGGATCAAGAGCAAGAGCTTATATAAAACATTCAAATTCCTTTGGAACGAGACCTTGTATTTGGAGACAAATCCCATTTCCAATGTGAGCCTCGATGGTGATAGGCCCTGTTTCCATAGAAAATTCATAGAGAACCAGTGAATCCACAAAACTATTCCTCCATTACAGTATATTAGCATATGACAATGCATAATTATTTGAAACCTTCTTTGCAACGAGGATGAAGGGGAGGAGACAGGAAGAAGAGCAGAGGTAGAATTAGGGCTGGCACTAGAAGTGTTTCTCATTGAATGATGCCTCATTGAATAATGAATCACTACTCCATCGGCATTCAAAATGTAACAACCTCTGTGAGTGCTCATTGTTGCCTGCAACATTACCCGCTCTCTTCCAACATTGAATATATGAAACTTAAGAGACTGAGTGAATGGAGGTTATGTCCCTGCCATAGTTGGACCCATTCCACTATTTCACACCACCATTTTTCCATACTATTCCACTCATAACCCTGCTTTACCAAAATGAGTTCACAATCCCGCTTTACCAAAATGAAAAAACATGTGCATGGTTATCCTCTGGGAACCTCACACAAAATTTAATAGAGCACACCACATTCAAAATAAAAGACCCTAATGGAAATATAGAAAATTGATTCGGCATTTTGGATTAATAGAAATCTAAAAAATTCATTCAACTTTGGGGATTCAACATTTGAGATTAATACCTTACAGTCGGGAAGGAAAGAGTCTGATGGGATGATTACATTACGGTCAGATAGGAAAAAGTCAAAATAGCCAGTAGGACAGAGTCGAAAAAAGCTTTCAAACCATGAAATTTTAAACTGTCACCAAATTAATAAATGTGTAGAAGGGAAATAAAAAAGAAAAAGGAGAAATCAAGATCAATTTAAAAAAAATGAAGAGGGAAACAAATCTTAATTGGGTGAAAAAGGGGTAATGAAGAGAATGTTTTAACTTATAATAAAGAAGATTTCACACATGAATTCTAAATAGTATTTCTTTTCTTTATTCTCTTTTCTTTATTCATTTTTCTAGGACTTTGCTTTGAAAATGGTGGCATAGGTTGTTAGAAGGCACATTCAATTTTTTTAAAATAGTTTTTTTTTTTTTTTAATTCATTTTTTAGTCATTTATTTTTCTTTATTTTTATGTTTTTCATTGATTTTTATAATTCCCTTTATTTTATATATTGTTAGGAAAATTTAAGCAAATATTAAAAAAAAATCTCTAAACTAAAATGATTAAAAAACAAAAGGCTAATAGATGTTGATATAGAGATATGGAAATAAGTTCTTAGACAATTACAAGAGGAGGAAAAGATCACAAGTGAGAGTGTAACATGAAGGGTGGACCTAAGACACTAGCATGCATGGTGGAAGGTTTATATCCCTTGCACCTTCTAAATTGTTAATTTCATATAACTAGATGGAATTATGAATTGTTAATTTCATCTAACTAGATGGAATTATTTGATTAGTTTAATTTTATTTTATTATTTTCTTCCATATTAATAAATGTTAATTGCTAAAATAGATCACTTCCATATGTTCAAGTCTTTATTTTGCATTAATACACATCTCTTCTAGTTTTATGTATTCTTATATATTTAATTGTTAAAAACTAAATTAGGGTGAAAATGTGGTGATGGTCATAGTCGTTAAGAAGAATCATGTGTGTTTATATTTACACTGAATAAATTAGGAGGCTTTCAAATCACATATGATGCTTACAAGTGTATAAAGAGTACATTTAACCAGGTTTGAGGATACATGTTATACGTATCATAATGTATATGAGGGGGAAATGGTTTTCAGTGCTAGTGATCTAGTCGTACAAAAGACCCCATAAATTTTTTCTTTGGGATATCCCCAAGATTCAATAAGTAATCCAAAGTGAGAGGATTCATTTCTAAGGTAACAGTAGAAACAAACCTCTAGTGTTAAACTTTAGAGACAAAAGGGTATTCAAAATTTTAACACTGTAGATTGATTCAGAGACCCCTTTTTCTCTAAATTTTAACACTGAAGATGGATTCAGAGACCCTTGTAGTGAAATGTGACACTTCGGTATAAAAATTGCAATTTTCCATTTCTAAAGTGACACAATTAAAAATTAATAACATAAATGATTAATTCATACACTTATTATTTGGTCATATTTTATTCTTGGACTATAATAGGCATTTACGTTAATGATTATTAATTTTTCATTTATTATTTATTAATATATTTTAGTCATAGACTAAATTAGTTATTTCAGTTAGTCACTTTTAGTTTAGTCACTTATTATCTAGTCATATATTTTAGTCCCAAACTAAATTAGTCATTTAGGTTAGTCGTTTTTAGTTTAGTCACTTATTATCTAGTTGTATATTGTATCCATAGACTCAATTAGTCATTTAAGTTAGTCATTTTTAGTTCGATCACTTCAAATTTCTCAAATTTAGTAGTAATTCACTTGAAATAATTGCAGTGACTAATATTTATAGTCACGTAGTCACTAATTTCATCATTTTCTACTAGTGTTAGCAAAAATGTTCACATAGATACTGTATCATACATCATCATCATTATAGTTATCTCATTTAGTCGAAGACTCATGTATTGAGATCATGCCTCTTTTTATATGATGCATGGGGGCACCTAGTTCAGTATATTTTCAAGAGATGCCCATAAGGGTGAAAGTAATTATCTTCATTAGCTCATAGCATATTAGCCACTTCAATGCTATTTTGACAAGATTTTCATGTGTATTTGTAATATTTCAATCCAAGTCATCATAATTATCATGGGACATGCCTACCTTATATAGACACTTCTGTATTAGTTTCGAGCATAATTTTATTTTAGTTCTCAGTCAAGCTATCTTCCCTTTATCATCTCCAAAACAAGTTTCTCTCTCTAAATAAGCGGATAAGACTCATCGTCAATAAATTGTTATTATTAAAAAATGTTACACTCATTTGTACACAGTATAAGGCACTCACAGTGATTAAGTAACATGTACATAGGACACATTTTGAGATGAAAACATTATGAAAGGTAAAAATTAAGATTTTTTCCAAAATTTGGCTCTAAAAATCAACCCTCGTGGGTACTTCAAAGACTTTTTATTATACCCCTGAGAATTTTTCTTTGAAAGTTGCGAGGGTTGCAAAAATCCCATTCATCACCTTGCGAGGCGCATTTACTTGAAGAACACTGAAATTCTTTACCTGATAGTGCTAATGATTTGAACCTTAAGGAGAAAGAAGCCTTAATTGAAGCAGGATGGTATCTCTCATTTCATGTATGAGCCAAAAAACCTCATTGGTGAGCCAAAGGAGGGAGAGTGTGTTCAAATTTTGTATAAATGAAATAGCATGGAGAGCTAAAAATAATGATTTTTGCCTTGATATGTTGCCAAAATTTCTCGAAAGGAATAAATCATACCAATTCTAAGAGGATTCTACCATTGGGAGAGTTTTATTTCCTTCTTTGAGAGAGAGAGAACTTGCAAAAGAGACTGAGAAGCGTAAATTGTTGTTGAGAGCTATTGAGCACCATTTCTCAAGAAAATATATTCATGGGTCTTTGAAATTAATTTGTAACACTTCCACTATGGACGATAAATAAATAAGACTCTTCCCCATTCCATTTTTTATCTGTTTAGCTTCATTTCCTTTCTTTAAGCTATTTAGTTTTGTTTATTTTTACTTTTGATTATGCGTTGTTTTCAATTAATTCAATGCTTTGTTATTCCATGCTTAACTAGTAACATTACCCATTTTTTTTATACCTTATTGTTGGAAGAAACCAACAACAAAAGAGATTGATTTGGGACTCACACGCTACCAAATACACCATACACTCCTTTGCCAAGGGTTTTGTAACAATATCTCTATATTGATCTTCCTATCTTCAAAATTCCATACAAATTTCATTAATTTTTACTAATTATTAAATTAAATGATACTATGTATCCATATGCCTACTTCTCTTATGTATAACATGATTTCTTGATAAAGAAATGGAATATTTGTTGTCACAAAAAAAATGAATTAGTTTTTCTTGTCCACGCAACAACCTAGAAAAATTATTTGCATCCATACAATTCAAATGTTGTTTTTGCAACAATATACTTTTCCTCAACAGATGATAAATTCATAATTTATTTCTTCTTTGATGCTCATGTTGTTTCACTTGATCCAAAACTGAACAAATACCCATTTTTTCTCTTCCTATCATCATAATTTCTTGGAAAACCATTTTCTATATATCCATTGAACTTAAAATATAGATGTGGCATATACATGATAACATAATTTGTTGTTCTAAGAATATACCTTAAGATCCTCTTACCAACTTCCCAATGGGTACACTCTTATATAAAAAAAGTATTAGTAAAATACATGAGACTTCCAACCAATATCTTGCACAAAATTGGATCAACACTTGACCTTTGATCCTAGTTGTAATTTGTGTTACAGGTTGCTTACAATTCACCTTTATAAACGTTATATATATATATATATATATATATATATAATGAGAAATAAAAACTCCACTTTTAGGTTGAGTTATTTCAATACCACAAATATATTTCATCAAACACTAAAGCTGTCATCTCAAGCTCTATTTTCATGGTTTTTTTAAAATCATCTATTAAAAAGTGTCCAATGAAAATCAAATCATCAATATAGATGCAAACTATAAAAAATTTTACCTTCCTGATTTACCTTTGTCTATAGGGTTGGATGACTTTGAATTCTATTGAATCCTTTATTTTTCAAATATTCACCAATATTAAAGTAACATAATCAAGGTGTATTTTTCAGTCCATATAATGATTTCTTTAATGTGTATACATTGTCTTCTTGTGAACCAATTTCATATCCTTGACGTTGTTTCACATAAACCTCTTCTTCCATAGATATATTTAAAAATGTAGAATTAACATCCATTTGATACACTTCTGTTTATTTCAATGGCTAACACCATCATTACTATGTCAAGTATAGCTACACATGCAAAATTTTCATTATAGTCAATGATGAGTTGTTGACAAGACACCTGAGCTAAAAGTCTTGTTTTATTTTTCTCAACTTCACCTATAGTATTGAATTTGCTCTTGTAAATCCATTTAACACCTATACTATTTTTTTCCTTTAGGTATATCTACAATATCCCAAGTACTATTTCTTTCCATGACATCAATCTCTTCATCCATGGCCTTTCTTTTAACCTCTTCTTTAATATCTTCTTCAAAATTTATAGGATAATGCAAAATTTGAAACCTGGTCTATTTCATCATCCCGTTCATATAATTCCCTTAGGGTTCTTGTATTTTGACATTTAATTATTTTCCATAATGTATCTAATGTATGAATTGATTCATCACTTACTTTTGATCCTGTTGTTTTTTTCCAAAATAACTTGACGTTTATCACATTCTTGAGTTTTGAGTGTTTTCACCTATGGTGGGTTAAATTCTAGTGATTTTCATGCTTAAGTACTTGTAGAAGCTGTATGTACATATGTAATCAATCTTCCACAATCTCCAACATCATCCCGATGAGAGAATAGAAATCTCTCTCCAACATATTTATGTATGCTTCCATCCCAAGCCTCTTGTTCCTTCAACTCAATATCTCTATTGATAATATACATCTCAATGATGGAATTATGGATTTTGTCTACCTTATTATATCCAATAAATATACACTTATCACTCATGTCATCCAATTTTCTTCTCATGTCCTTAGGTACATGTGCGTAAGCCACACACCCAAAAATCCTCATATGAGATACATTGCAAGTCTTACCACTCCAAGCTTCTTTAGGAACTTGGTCCTTCACACTCTTAGTGAGACTCCTATTGAGAATATAAACTTAACAAATAAATAATTCTCCCTAATATTCATTTGGTAGATGCCTTCACTTTAGCATGCTCTGAGCCATATTTTTAATGGTTCAATTCTTCCTTTCAACCACTCTATTTTTCTATGGATTATAACTTGTAGTAAACTTCCTCTTGAGTCTGTGATATTGAAAAAAATCCATGAAATCATTTATCATATATTCACCACCTCTATTGGGTCTTAAAAATTTAACAAAATTTCCACTTTCCTTTTCAACCATGACTAAACCTTTTGAATACAATTTTGTTTCAGAAGAAAAATGAAAGTTAAAATAAACATTACTAGTGAATGAAGTTGTTTATGGTCCACACAAATTTGTGTCTACAATCTCCAATGGATCTTTCACCCTATTTGAAACTCTAGATACAAATTTCTCCCTATAATGCTTCACAAGTATACAAATTTCACATGAACCATTGGCAGTTGAATATTAGGCAACCCTTTCACTATCTTCTTCTTCGGCAACAAAGATAGAGCACCAAAATGTAAATGACCTTATCTTAAATTCAATAACCAAGATTCATCCAAACCATTATTTTTATAGGTTTTCAAAGAGTCAATTAATTTATTTTTCATTATAAGTGGAAATTTCCTTCTCCGTGTCATATCCATGCTTTCCATTAGTTTCTTTACTTGGATAGTTATCAATAATTTTACATAACTTGTTGTTGAAGAACACTCTAGAAGTTTTCTCTATTATTTTTCTAATACTCAACATATTTCATTTTAAAATAGGTAGGTAATACACACCATTGATCATTTTCTTTAACCATTTCTAGTAAATACAACAATCACTCCTTTACCTTAAGCATATACCTTATTGTAATTTCCCAACTTTACCTCATACGTAATATTAGTGGCTAGACTGACAAACAAGTTTATGTTTCTAGTCATGTGATTACTACACCTTCTATCCAAAACAATACATCATTTGAAATTTCATGAGTCACATTACAACTCAAAAACATAGGTTTCTGATTATCTTCAAAATCCTTTTTAATGTGTACAAATTGTTTGTTAGCATCTGCATGCTTCTTTTAGCACTTGTTAGAAAAATGACTATACTTTTTGCAATAATAAAATTGTATCTCATACTTATCATGCCTCTAATTTCCTTGCTTGTCGGTTATGTTGTAACTCCCCCTTAAATTAAAAGGGTGTTGCTAATATTTCTACTCAAATTCAAAATTATTTTTGTTTTATTTTTTATTAGCTATTCTTCTTAGTTGACCTCCTCTACCTCTTCCTTTAATAAGTTGTAGTTGGCTTTTGACAGAATTTTCCAATGGATTATTATCATGTCTTGTCATCTTGGATTAATATGCCACCAGAGAACCAGTCAGCTCCTTATTTTGCATTTGACTATTGACTTTAAACTCTTCTATTGGTGAAAATATACCTTTAAATTTCTTTTGAAAACTTCGTAGGACTTTCTCAATCATTCTCTCATTTGAAATATCATCACCATATTCTCTCCATTGATTAACAATGCTCATTAATTGGGTCATAAAATTATCCACAATCTCACTATTTTTCATTTTTAGATTCTCAAAATCACTCCTCAAGCTTTGTGACTTGACATTCTTCACTTTGGATACACCATGATAACATGTTTTAAAAGTTCCTCAAACCTTTCTTGAGGAATTTTCTCTTGACACCTTTGGAAATATGATGTCATTCAAGCCTTGTTGAATAATACCAAGACCTTTATTACCCTTGTTTATGTTCTCCTTCAACAAATTTTACTAAGCATTTGTGCATTCATTAGAGCAAATTCTACTACATGGACACTAGGCTCTAAAAACACAGTAGTGAAGAATCCTCAAAGATCATGAGAGCAAAATAATGCTTTCATTCTAATAAACTAAGAATCATAACTTTTCTCTATCAAAATAGGAACCTGTGACAGAGCCATGACTCCATTTCAATTCAACATTAAGATGGATGGAAACTTCCAATGGAGGGAAAAAGCATTTTCTAGCTATTATACCAAATTAAAAGAAAAGGCACAATGAAATATGCTAATTATAAGCTCACAAACATATTTTAAACATACAAATAAAAACCACATAGATAATTAAAGCATATAAAACATGATATTTCATCAATTCAATTAAACTTTGCAAAAAATACAATACTCTATTTCTATCCAGAAGCTACTACAAGATTACAACAACAATAAAACAAAAAAGAATTGTAGCTACAACAGCAATAAAACCAAAAAAAGATAGCAAATTGCAGCAACAACTAGAGAGTTCCAACAATAATAACAACCAATGGAGTTGTAGCAACTATAACATAAGAGTTGCAATAACAAATAGCAGTCAATGAAGTGTCAGCAACGGGAAATTACAGCTAAACAAAAAAAAAATACTCTATCACTACTATGTTTTTTTCCCTTTATCCATATTTATACAAAAATTTTAATCAATTAATTAGATTTGAAAAATTAAATTGTCCCTAGCCCAATGGCCCTTCGAATCTTAATTGGGTAAAATAACCGAGATGAAATAAATTTTGTGTTGATGTACTTCTCCAAATTTCAATGAACTTGAGGCTGTGGTAGCTCGTCACTATTTTATGCTACCTTTTGACCCGTAAAATAATTACTAACGCCACTCATTTCAACTAAATTCACAAGAAAGCAAAAGTCAAGAAATCTATTAGGAAATTGCACCCAACTGATTCACTTAAAGCAAATGGGCATGTCACACAATCGAAGCGATGCACAAAGGTGGTAGGCTCCAAACGGTCTAGCCCATAAAACATGGATCATGGTCTTTGGGAGATAGATTGGAGCGTACGTCTGAATGAACGCCGCGTTTTATTTTAGGTTTCAGCAACATTGCTTGATTGGACAACGTGGGTATGGATTGATATCATGAAATTCTCATCAATCAATTGCTCCTATCTCCGCGTTTATATATATATATAATTTAGTTGTTACTTACATATTTATAAATGTGATTATCATTATAAATTAGAAAACATTATATTGCTTAACAAAATTTACTCATGGCAAAGTTATTAAATTTTCAATTCTTTATTGTTTTTTTTAATTTGAAATCTTACTCTATAACATAAAAATATATACTAAAATGAATTTAAATTTACAAATAAATTTAACATTTATGATAATGATGTTTACATAAATAACAAATGTTATTTCATTATAAAATTAATCTTATTTTATTTTAATTACATATTGCTTTTGAATTCAAAAAAATCAAATTTACAGAGATACAAATTTATTTCAGAATAAAAAATAATTTGTACTTTTTTATTGTTTAAATTATATCTTTTAATATCACTAAATTAAAAAACTGAATTTTTTTATTAATATATTTTCAAATATCGTCCAATATTAATTTATATTAAAATATTTTATTCATAATTTATTATATACAAAATTAATTTTTTTTATATAAATGTATATTTATTAAAAATCATATCTCACTTATACACTTATTTTTTCCACGTAAAATTATATTAATTGATATCTATAACTAATTAAATATATATATTTTTTAACATAATACACATTGCTTCTTTTTTTTTTAATTTTTTTTTTAATTTAAAAAAGGAAAACATACAAATAACCTTAGCACTAAGTTGCAGAAGAATGAACTTCTGGACTCAAAAACTACAATTTAAGATCAATTAATTGCCGAGAGGGATACCCGAAATTCTGCAAGGGATATTGAAGTCTCTGCGATTGTATTCATCGCGTAACCAGAGACCTGTTAGCCACGCTCTTCGCCAATCTACCCTTTCCAATAGGAGACGAGAAGTTTTAAAGTGTCTCATCATATTTATCCCGCCCTTCATCTCAAGGACTTTGTCAAACGCTTTGAAAACTAGCAACCGCTGGTTTACCTTGTGATCGTCTAATAGGTAGACTTCTACCATGTGCCCGGCAGCTATGGATTCCTTAAGGAGGTCCATGAGAAATTCCGGCCAAGCTATGGACCTAATTTAGTGTCTCTACTTGGATATATATACTCTTGGCTAGATCCATCTAACTCTACGGATCTATCATGCGCCGAGAGGGATCAAATCTCTTGAGGTGCAAACCTATTTTTTGAGTGCAAAACTTGAGGAAAGGTTTGCACCTCGAGAGATTTGATCCCTCTCGGCGCATGATAGATCCAGAGTTAAATGGATCTAGGCTGGTTCCAGTTGGAGGCATCAACGTCACATTTTTCAGATTATTAAAATTTTTGTATATTTTTGAGATGTAAGATAGATCTAGGCTAGTTTCAGTCGTGTGTTGCCAAGGAAAATCTATCAAAGATATGATTAATTTTATCACTAATATGTAAATATATCAAATATTAATATAATCATTTTAAATATGCTAAATATTTCTGAGATTGACTTGGTCATTTTAATTTTAAATTTTCTTAGTTACCTCGGTTCGTTGAGATGATAATTATTGTTAATAACTATAATGATGAAAAATGATGAAATATTTTTTTTAAATGCAAAGTGACAATAATAGTGTTGAAAGATATAAAATGTGAATAATAAGAACGTACTCATGTTACAATCAATCTCAAACTATTTTCTTCTACTATTCTTATTTCCTCCCTTGTTAGTTTTGTTGTCTTTTTATATTGATTATATGAAAAAGAAAATTTAAACCGTAAACCATTTAAATCTTTAGCTCGATCTATTGTAGTAAACATGATACCTTGTCTCTCTTGCTCTCCAATATTAATAGCTTAAATTACTATAACACAAAAATCAATCTACATTGTTAATAACTTTTTGTGCTTACACTAAAATAAATGCATCTTGTTAATCCAATCACTTTAATATTAATGTACCATCATATATCCAATTACATCAAATCATAAATCAACATATACATTGAAATCAATGCGTTTAATGCAAGCAATCAAATAAGATTAGAAAATAACTTCTACATTGAAATCAATGCACCTAATACAATCAATCAAATAAGATTAGAAACCAACATCTACACTGAAATCAATGCATTTACTCAAAGAAATCAAATAGGATTAGAAATCGCCATCTACACTGAAATCAATGCATTTAGCGCAAGCAATCAAATAGTATTAGGAATAATCTACATTGAAATCAATGCATCTAGTGCAAGCAGTCAAATATAATTATAAATCGACGTCTAAATTGAAATCAACACATCCAGTGCAAGCAATCAAATAGTATTAGGAATCATCACCTACACTGAAATCAATGCATCTAGTGCAAGTAATCATATATCATTAGAAATAAATATCTACACTAAAATCGATGAATCTAGTGCAAATAATCAAATAGGATTATAAATCACCATCTCCACTTAAATCAATCCATCTAGTGCAAGAAATATTCTTCCCTCTCTCCACCCTCCATCCATATCTATATCCCCATCCATCTCTTTTTTTGTCTCTATCTCACCCCCCTAAACACACACGCTCTCGCACTCCATATATATCATTCTCTTTGTCGATCACCCTCTCTCCCCATCTCTCTCTTCTTCCCTCTCTTCCCCTTCTCTCCCTCTCCCCCGCTAATATCTCTCTTTCCTCCTTTTGTCCTCTCTCTCTCTCTCTCTCTAGGAACCAAAATCTACCGAAATCCATGCATTTACTCAAAGAAATCAAATAGGATTAGAAATCGCCATCTACTGCCCAGAAATCAATGCATTTAGTGCAAACGAATCAAATAGGATTAGAAATCATCTACATTGAAATTAAGTCATCTAGTGCAAGTAATCAAATATAATTATAAATCGACATCTAAATTGAAATCAACACATTCAGTGCAAGAAATCAAATTGTATTAGAAATCACCACCTACACTGAAATCAATGCATCTAGTGCAAGTAATCAAATATTATTAGAAATAAATATCTACACTAAAATCGATGCATCTAGTGCAAATAATCAAATAGGATTAGAAATCACCATCTCCACTTATATCAATCCATCTAGTGCGAGAAATATTCCTCCCTCTCTCCACCCTCCATCCATATCTATATCCCCCTCCATCTATTCTCTTTTGTCTCTCTATCTCACCCCACTAAACACATAGGCTCTCGTACTCCATATATATCAATCTCTTTTTCAATCACCCCCTCTCCCCATCTCTCTCTTCTTCCCTCTCTTCACCTTCCATCTATATCTCTATCTTCCCCTTCTCTCCTCTCCCCCATTAATATCTCTCTTTCCTCCTTTTTTCCTCTCTCCCTCTCTCTCCATCTTCCTTATCACACTCTCTCTCTCTCTCTAGAAACCAACATCTACACTGAAATCAATGCATTTACTCAAATAAGTCAAATAGGATTAGAAATCGCCATCTACACTTAAATCAATGCATTTAGTGCAAACAATCAAATAGGATTAGAAATCATCTACATTGAAACCAATTCATATAGTGCAAGTAATCAAATATAATTATAAATCGACATCTAAATTGAAATCAACAAATTCAGTGCAAGCAATCAAATTGTATTAGAAATCACCACTTACACTGAAATCAATGCATCTAGTGCAAGTAATCAAATATCATTAGAAATAATTTTCTACACTAAAATCGATGCATATAGTGCAAATAATCAAATAGGATTATAAAACACCATCTCCACTTATATCAATCCATCCAGTGTGAGAAATATTCTTCCCTCTCTCCACCCTCCATCCATATCTATATCCCCCTCCATCTCTTCTTTTCTGTCTCTCTATCTCACCCCCCTAAACACACACACTCTCGCAATCCATATATATCAATCTCTTTGTCAATCCCCTCCTCTCCCCATCTCTCTATTCTTCCCTTTCTTCACCTTCCATCTATATCTCTATCTTCCCCCTCTCTCCCTCTCTCTCCATCTTCCTTATCACTCACTCACTCACTCTCTCTCTCTTCACCTTTCTCTCTCTATTTCTTTCTTCTTACCTCTCTCCCCCTCCCCCTCCAAGTCCATCTCTCTTTCCCTCCCTCTCTCCACTCTCTCACATCCTCTCTCTTCCTTCCTCTCTTTCTCTTTCTCTCCCATTTCTCTCTCCCTCTCTCTCTCTCTTCACCCACCAACTATGTCACTATATCCCTCCCTCTCTCCTTATACCTCCTTCTCCCCCCTTATCTCCATCTCTCCTTATTTGTCTCTTTATCTCAGCCCCAAACATACACACTCTCTCTCTGTCTCTCCCTTGTCACTCCTTCTCTCTCTCCACTTCTCACTCTTTATATTTCTTATTTCCTACATCTCTCCCCCTCCAAATCCATCTCTCTTATCGATCCCTCTCTCCTCCTCTCTCTCAAGTCCTCTCTCTCATCCTTCCTCTCTCTCTCTCTCCCCTAAATCCCTCTCTCTTCCCTGATCTCTCTCTCTCTCTCTCTCTCTCTCTCTCTCCAATACTCTCTCTTCCCCCATCACTCTCCTCCTCTCTCTCATCCTTCCTCTCTCTCCCTTTCTCTCCCACCTCTCTCTCTCCCTCTCTTTTCCCTGCAATCCTCTCTCTTCTCCCATATCTCTCTCTCTCTCTAATCCTCTCTCTTCCCCCATCCCTTTCTTTCTCTCTCTCTTTCCACCCCTCTATCTCTCCAACTACATTACTATATCCCTCCCCCTCTCCTTCTCACTTCTTCTCTCCCCCCTTCTTTCCATACATCTTACTTTGTCTCTTTATATCACCCCTAAACATACACACACTCTCTCCATCTCTCTCTATCTCACCCCCCTAAACACACACACTCTCGCAATCCATATATATCAATCTCTTTGTCAATCCCATCCTCTCCCCATTTCTCTCTTCTTCCCTTTCTTCACCTTCCATCTATATCTCTATCTTCCCCCTCTCTCCCTCTCTCTCCATCTTCCTTATCACTCACTCACTCTCTCTCTCTCTCCACCTTTCTCTCTCTATTTATTTCTTCTTACCTCTCTCCCCCTCCCCCTCCAAGTCCATCTCTCTTTCCCTCCCTCTCTCCACTCTCTCACATCCTCTCTCTTCCTTCCTCTCTTTCTCTTTCTCTCCTATCTCTCTCTCCCTCTCTCTCTCTCTCTTCACCCACCAACTATGTTACTATATCCCTCCCTCTCTCGTTATATCTCCTTCTCCCCCCTTATCACCATCTCTCCTTATTTGTCTCTTTATCTCAGCCCCAAACATACACGCTCTCTCTCTGTCTCTCCCTTGTCACTCCTTCTCCCTCTCCACTTCTCACTCTCTATATTTCTTATTTCCTACATCTCTCCCCCTCCAACTCCATCTCTCTTATCGATCCCTCTCTCCTCCTCTCTCTCGTCCTTCCTCTCTCTCTCTCTCCCCTAAATCCCTCTCTCTTCCCTGATCTCTCTCTCTCTCTCTCTCCAATACTCTCTCTTCCCCCATCACTCTCCTCCTCTCTCTCATCCTCCTCTCTCTCCCTTTCTCTCCCACCTCTCTCTCTCTCTTTTCCCTCCAATCCTCTCTCTTCTCCTAGATCTCTCTCTCTCTCTAATCCTCTCTCTCCCCCCATCCCTTTCTTTCTCTCTCTCTTTCTGCCCCTCTCTCTCTCCAACTACATTACTATGTCCCTCCCCCTCTCCTTCTCACTTCTTCTCTCCCCCCTTCTTTCCATACATCTTACTTTGTCTCTTTATCTCACCCCTAAACATACACACTCTCTCTCCATCTCTCTCTATCTCACCCCCTAAACACACACACTCTCGCAATCCATATATATCAATCTCTTTGTCAATCCCCTCCTCTCCCCATCTCTCTCTTCTTCCCTTTCTTCACCTTCCATCTATATCTCTATCTTCCCCCTCTCTCCCTCTCTCTCCATCTTCCTAATCACTCACTCACTCTCTCTCTCTTCACCTTTCTCTCTCTATTTCTTTCTTCTTACCTCTCTCCCCCTCCCCCTCCAAGTCCATCTCTCTTTCCCTCCCTCTCTCCACTCTCTCACATCCTCTCTCTTCCTTCCTCTCTTTCCCTTTCTCTCTCATCTCTCTCTCCCTCTCTCTCTCTCTCTTCACCCACCAACTATGTTACTATATCCCTCCCTCTCTCCTTATATCTCCTTCTCCCCCCTTATCTCCATCTCTCCTTATTTGTCTCTTTATCTCAGCCCCAAACATACACGCTCTCTCTTTGTCTCTCCCTTGTCACTCCTCTCTCTCCACTTCTCACTCTTTATATTTCTTATTTCCTACATCTCTCCCCCTCCAACTCCATCTCTCTTATCGATCCCTCTCTCCTCCTCTCTCTCAAGTCCTCTCTCTCGTCCTTCCTCTCTCTCTCTCCCCTAAATCCCTTTCTCCTCGCCGATCTCTCTCTCTCTCTCTCTCCAATACTCTCTCTTCCCCCATCACTCTCCTCCTCTCTCTCCCTTTCTCTCCCACCTCTCTCTCTCTCTTTTCCCTCCAATCCTCTCTCTTCCCCCATATCTCTCTCTCTCTCTCTAATCCTCTCTCTTCCCCCATCCCTTTCTTTCTCTCTCTCTTTCCACCCTTCTCTCTCTCCAACTACATTACTATATCCCTCCCTCTCTCCTTCTCTCTTCTTCTCTCCCCCCTTCTTTCCATACATCTTACTTTGTCTCTTTATCTCACCCCTAAACATACACACTCTCTCTCCATCTCTCCCTTATCACTCTCTCTCTCTATTTCTTCTTAGTTATGTAAACTAATGAGCATAAATATTCGTAAATATAAAGCAGATTATGGAGTAAATATGAAAAGAGGTTTTATTTACTTACCATACCTCTAGTTTATTTATATTTTTATTTATTTACCATACCCCTTTTCTTTACTATGGTATTTGGCTCATAGGCTTGTTATATAATTAGATTTTTATTTATAATCCTATTTGATATATTGTTATTTATTTACCTTACCTCTTTATGCCTCTTTTATATTTATTTATTTACCATACTTCTTTATATCTATTTTATATTTATTTATTTATTTATCATACTTGTTTATACCTCTTTTATATTTATTTATTTACCCATGGTATTTGGCCCATGGTATCAATATTAATTTGTCCCATGGTATTCGTCCCATAGGCTTCATCTAAATAAAATCTCTTTTTAAAGTTTTTTTAAATATAAAAAAGTTTATGGAATAAATATAAAAATAATTTTTATTTATTTACCATACATCTAGTTTATATATTTTTTTATTTATTTACCATAGCTCTGGAATAAGTATAAATTCATTTTACAAATATTTAATTAAAAGAAATATTAAAAGATTTTGGATTTTGATTGTTTGTGTTGAATTAACTCTTTTCTTTTGATTTAGAAAATGGTATTGACTTTAGTAAAGAGTAAAGATGTTTAAAATTGGGAAATTCATTGTGGTAATTTTTTTTGTTAAAGGTAAATTTATGATCCATTCAAATTCACGTATATAATTTACTGTCCATTCAAATTATATAAATAATACATAATTGTATTAGAAATTGATATATGTTCTAGCACAATGCGATTTTTATTTTTATTTTTTTTTAAATTTAAAACTTAAGCCGACACTTATTTTTTACTTTTATTTTAATTTAAAATTTTAGCTAGACATTAGGGGCGTGACCACGACCTTAGGTCATCTTTGGGCTATGATACCTCTCAGTACTTAATGATTGAAAAATTTTGTAACAAAGTGTGTGGTTTCTATCTAGCTCCGTGTTTTGTGGAATAATATCTTTTCTTAGCAAATCTCATTAACATCTAGCAACATCTAGCACTTTTGTTATTTCAATGGCTCAGCCCAGTAAGAGATTAGCTTCTATGTGTATGTTCCTTACAGTGTTGCAGGCGTTTTCACTTCAACCTGCCTTTTCTAAGGGTATCATATCTCAACGCCATGCTATGCGTGGGAGTCATGCACAGAATGGCTTCTTGGCTTCTTGAAAATTATTGATGTAGCGAGAGTTATGGTAGTTTCTAAGGAGAAGGGCATCAGCTATTTCACAACGGTCCAGGACGCCATCGACGCAGTTCCAGTTAACAACACAAACATCATCTTAATTCATGTTAAACTCGGCATTTATAGGTGAGACATTAAGGAATGCCCCGTTTTTCATAAGAATAATGACTTAAACTGAAAGGATTTGCAAGATTTCACCACAGATAGCAGCAATTCTGGATAAATAATTTTCATGCAACGTTTTGTGAAATGAAAATAATCATAGAACAAATTATTCCCAGAAACGATGCTTTAACGGCTAGAAATTGAACCGTTAGAGGCTTAATGTGATCAGGGAGAAGGTGACGATTCCTGCAGAGAAACCGTTCATAATTCTGAGTGGCACAAGTGCCAATAACACCATCATCACTTGGAATGATAGTGCTAAATTGAGCGGAGGGACATGTTACTCCGGAACGGTGTCCGTGTTTGCATCATATTTCATGGGGAGATATATCACAATCCAAGTATTTCGTTATTAAATAAAAAATAATTAGAGTATATTAGATCATAGTCACTAGAGTTTATTCAAAAGTATCGACGTGTGGTGTAGAATTCATATGGTCATAGAGATCAAGCTGTGGCCCTAAGGATTTCGGGAGATCGCTCTTCATTTTACGGATGAATATTTCTTGGTTATCAAGACACTGTGTTGGATGACAGTAGGAGGCATTACTTCAAAAAAAATTTTATTGAAGGCGCCACATATTTTATTTGCGGTGATGGACAATCTCTTTATGGGGTAACCTAAATTGAAATAATGCACAGTATTTTCATATTTTTAGGTTTAAAGTTGATAAGGATTCTGGTGGTTGAATGTTTATTCGTAGAAATTCCATCTGCATACAATCCCTAAACTAAATGGTGCAATTACAGCTCATAGTAGATCCTCTCCTAGTGACAAGACAGGCTACGTCTTTCTAAATTGCAAGATTACGGGAAGTGGATTAATGTACCTCGGCAGGGCATGGGGAAGTTACTCGAGAGTAGTGTTCGCTTACACTTACATTCCTGACATTATTTTCCCAGAAGCTTGGGATAATTGGAAAGATCCCACCAGAGAATCGTAAGCTATTGTTCTCTCAACTCAGAACGAAATTTAACGCACACCCTTACGTGGACTGTTAGCATTCAATTGTAATAACATTATTGTTCTTCATTTTCTGTGTAGGACTGTGTTCTATGGGCTGTACAAATGCTCCGAACCTGGAGAAATAGATAAAGGAAGAGTTTCTTGGTCGTGTGATCTACACGATCAGGAGGTTGCACCGTTTTTTAGCACCAGTTTCATTGATGGGGAGAATTGGATAAAGAATATACCATCTCGCCTTCAGAGAGAAACCAATTTGGTTCCACGACATGGCTGAAGTATCATACCATTAATCTCTAGGTTTTAACATCGGCTTGATCATTCCAATTGATATCTGTACGTTAAGCTGCATCCAATGGATCATCTCAAGGAATTGGATATTGTGATAAGCCAAATTGCCCATTGGTCGGTTGCTTTGAATAATTGTTGTGTCATTCATATTCTTTATTGGTTGCTCCCAACGAAAGCACAATTAACATTCCCAAACCGTTTATTCTTTCGTTTGTTATCGTTCGTCGTGCCAGATTTGTTTAACATTGCTCCATCCACAATTTGTTCATAAAGATTCTTCTATTTTCAATCGTATCCACATTGGCATTCATGTATTTTTAAAAGTATCCATACCAACATTGATGTAATAACACAATTTATTGTGCTTATATTACATCCACTTCTAATCCAGGCGGTGTTAATGAATTCTTGACTAAGTTTGTTTCAGAGGATTCTTGCTGCCTTTGGTGACACTTTAACGGCTCGATATAAGGATACTTTATCAGTTTTTTGGGGGATGTTCTATTTACCCAAGAAATTGTAATGTCTTTCATTCTTAGACTTCTTTTATGTTACCAAGGTTAATCATAACCCCAACATTGGTTTTATTTGGAACGAGAGGATTCAATCACACAAATAACGCAAATATTTCACACACGAACAATGAGCTGCGGCTCTTCAATTAATCATAAAACTCTGAATCATAAAACTCTCTTAATACAATGAACCCATGAAGGGTATTTAATCTAATTAACATGCACACACTGTCACTCATAACTGAACTTGATCAACTTGCTTAACTCACTATCTAACTCACTCACCAAATCTAACTGTAACTCAACTCAACTCATTCACCTAACTATCTGTCTAACTTCTGCATGAGGAAGTAATTATATATTTTAACACTCCCCCTTAATTACGACTTCTAAACTAAAACATAACTCATGAAAACTCAAACATGCCTGCTGGTCTATGTCTCAGCTAGGCTTACAACACCCAAGTTTCTTTTGTGAAACTCAAACAAATCTACTGCTAATGGCTTTGTAAAGATATCAGCCAATTGATCACTCGTTCTACAAGGCTTCAAGTGAACTTCTCCATTGGAAAACTCAAACATGCCTGCTGGTCTATGTCTCAGCTAGGCTTACAACACCCAAGTTTCTTTTGTGAAACTCAAACAAATCTACTGCTAATGGCTTCGTAAAGATATCAGCCAATTGATCACTCGTTCTACAAGGCTTCAAGTGAACTTCTCCATTGCTCACAAGTTCTCGAATAAAATGATATCTCATATCAATATGCTTGCTCTTTTGATGAAACACACTATTCTTGGATAGTGCAATTGCCGATGTGTTGTCACAGTATATCGCTGTTGATCCTTGTTGTTTCTGCTTGAGTCCATCCAATACTCTTCTTAACCATACTGCTTGACATGCTGCTGAAGTCGCTGCTACATATTCTGCTTCTGCTGATGATAATGTCACAATAGGCTGCTTCTTAGATGCCCATGCTATCACACCTGAACCGAGATGGAACACATAACCAGATGTGCTCTTCCGATCATCCAAACTTCCTGCAAAATCACTATCTGTATATCCAATCAATTCTTTCTTTTCTGTACTTGCATACATTATGCCATAATCTCTGGTTCCTGCTATGTATCTCAGAATTCTTTTTCCAACACTCCAATGTGTGTCCTTTGGAGTCTCCATGAATCTAGAAATCAGACTCACTCCCTGCATAATATCTGGTCTTGTCGCTGTGAGATACATGAGGCTGCCAACCAATCTTTTGAATAGAGTTGGATTGACATCTGCCCCTTCATCATCCTTACTTAACTTTGTACCTGTTGCAACTGGTGTAGGTACAGGTTTGGAATTATCCATCCTGAATCTTTTCAATAAATCTGTTGCATACTTATTTTGGCAAATAAAAATGCCTTTTTCAGATTGCTCAACTTCAATGCCAAGAAAATATTTCATGAGACCTAGATCTGTCATCTCAAATTCTTTCATCATGGCTGCTTTAAATTCATCTATTTCAAGATCACCTGTAAAAATCATATCATCAACATATAAGCAAACTATCAAAATCTGTTCATGCTCATTTACCTTTGTGTATAAGGTAGGCTCAATGCTGCTTCTGCAAAATCCATTCTTGATCATATAACTATCGATTCTGTTATACCATGCTCTAGGTGCTTGCTTCAGTCCATAGAGCGCTTTCTTCAATCTGTAAACTTTATCCTCTTTTCCTTCAACTTCATAACCTGGAGGCTGCTGCACATAAATTTCTTCTTCTAAAATTCCATTCAAGAAGGCTGATTTGACATCCATCTGATACACTTTCCACTTGTTCTGAGCTGCAGTCGCTAGAACTGCTCTTACAGTATCCAATCTGGCTACCGGAGAAAATGTTTCTCCAAAGTCTATTCCCAGTTGCTGCGAGAATCCTTTGGCTACAAGTCTTGCTTTAAATCTGTCAATCTCACCTTTCTCATTCACTTTAGTCTTGTACACCCACTTCACACCAATGAGATTTTTATCTTTTGGTAAATCAACCAAATCCCATGTATCATTCTTTTCAATTGAATTCATCTCTTCATCCATGGCTTGCACCCAATTTTCATCTCTGATTGCTTCTTCAAACGAAGAAGGTTGGAATGCCAACAATGCAAAATTTGAGCTAACATCCAAATCATCATAAATATCCTTCAAACTTCTCATCTTTTTCTTACCTGAGTCGCTGCTTGGAGAACTCTGATCTGTGGATCTGCTTGAAGATCCATGCTGCTCTGAAAATCTTGGAGTCCTTGCTGGTGTGACTTTGTTTGGTGTCTGCTCTTTTGGTGCTTGTTGTTCCTCTTCCTCTACAAGATCATCCTCCATCAATGGTGTTTGAGCATCGGTTAGTGTGTCTACAGTCCCATTCCATGACTCTTGCTCTTTGAACACAACATATCTGCTAATGATTGTCTTCTTTGTGACAGGGTTATACAGTTTGTAAGCTTTTGACTGCTCACTATAACCAGTGAATATACATTTTTCACTTTGATCATCTAATTTGCCTCTTATTTGCTTAGGCACATGTGCATAGGCTACACATCCAAAAACTCTGAAATGAGATACACTGCAAGACATACCTGACCATGCTGCTTCTGGAACTCTGTTCATCACGCTCTTTGTAGGAGATCTATTTATCACATAAACAGCACATGCAACTGCTTCTGCCCAATACTCATTAGACAAGTGTCTTGCTTTCAACATGCTCCTTGTCATATTCATGATTGTTCGATTCTTCCTCTCTGCTACACCATTCTGCTGTGGTGTGTATCTGGTCGTAAACTGTCTTCTTATTCCATGTTGTTTGCAGTACTCATGGAATGCCTTCGAATCGTATTCTCCACCACGATCCGATCTCAATACCTTGATCAGTTGATCACTTTGGTTCTCCACCAAAGCTTTGAACTCTTTGAACTTTGCAAAAGTTTCAGACTTCTGCTTCAAAAAATAAACCCAAGTCTTCCTACTATAATCATCAATGAAGGTGAGGAAGTAACAACTTCCACCAATCGACTGTGTCCTCATAGGTCCACACAAGTCGGTATGCACCAATTCAAGTGGTTTCTTTGCTCTGTAAGAAACTCCTTTCAGAAAACTTTCACGGTGTTGCTTGCCTAAGATGCAACACTCACACGTGCTAGCAGGTTCTTTGATGGGAGGTAGACCTCTCACCATCTGTTTCTGCTGCAATAATTTTAAACCGGAAAAATGCAAGTGTCCAAACCAAAAGTGCCATAACCAGTATGCATCAGAACATGCAGTTGTAAAAGAACTAACCTGATCATTGTAGTTCATAATGAGAGGAAAGAGTTTGTTCCTCGTCATCTGCACCTTTGCAATCAACTGCTTGCTTGGGGATTTGTCGTAAATAACACACTGTTGCCCCTGAAAGATAACTTTGTATCCTTTCTGCATCAATTGGCCAACACTAATCAAATTGTGTTTGAGTCCAGGGACATAGTATACCTCTGATATGGTCTTTGGCTCCCCCTGCTTGGTCACAATGTTGACCACTCCTTTGCCATCTACAGCCACAGTCTTGTCAGTTCCCAACTTTACCTCTGTCTGCACTGAGACATCCAAATTAGCAACCAAATCCTTGTTGCTTGTCATGTGGTTACTGCAACCACTGTCTAATAGCCAGACCTTATCAGACGGTGCATGCATGGTGTTGCATGCTAGAAACATAGAGTCAGTATTTTCTGTACTAACATTAGCTCTCTGATTTCCTTGATCTGCAATCTTCTTTCTACAATCACGAGCATAATGACCAAATCTATTGCAGTAATAGCACTTTACCTTTGATTTGTCAGACCTTTGATTATTATGAAAGCTTCTGCTGCTGCTGCTTCCACGTTGATGCTCATGATCATCTCGGCCATCTCTGTCCTTGATCTGCAATCTTCTTCCTACAATCATGAGCATAATGACCAAATCTATTGCAGTAATAGCACTTTACCTTTGATTTGTCAGACCTTTGATTGTTATGAAAGCTTCTGCTGCTGCTGCTTCCACGTTGATGCTCATGATCATCTCGGCCATCTCTGTGACCGCCATAGTTGTTGCCTCGTCCTCTGCCTCTCGATCGACTTCTTCCTCGACCTCTTGAAATATAGACTTGACTTTGGAAGGCAGTTTCCAAAGTGGAATCCTTATTTCTGTCTATCCTTGCTTCATGCGATAGAAGGGATCCCATTAACTCATCAATTGTGAGTGTTTCCAAGTCCTTTGCTTCTTCTATGGCTGCTACCACAACATCAAATTTGGTAGACAGGGATCGAAGAACCTTCTCGATCACTGCTTGATATTTAATATCTTCGCCATATATTTTTAACTGATTGACGACATACATGACCCTATTCATGAAGGAATCAATGTCCTCTGTCTCCTTCATCTGCAAAATTTTAAAATCTCTCCTAGTATTCTGCAATTTAACAATATTAACTTTGGCCATACCTTGATAGCTGGTCGCCAAGGTGTCCCATGCCTCCTTTGCTGACGAGGTTATCATGATCTTCTGGAACACGGCTCGATCTACTCCCTGCTGGATAAGAAGCAACGCTTGCGCATTCTTTCGCTTATCTTTCTTCCACTGTTCCCTCTCTGCATTACTGAGGGCTCATTCTGCTGCATCATCTTGAGGTTCTGCAAACCCATACTTGACATGATCCCAGACATCATGCACTTTTAGCATGGTCTCCATCTTAATGGCCCACACATCATAATCTTTCCCATTGAAAGATGGAAGTTGTGGCTGAAAGCTTGATGTGGCCATCTTGCCGCAAAAAAATTGTCTCTGACAAAGACCCTAAACTTCTCTTTTTTTTTTTTTTTTTTTTGGTAGAAAAAAAATCTCTCAATAAAACCCAAACCCTAGGTTTTATATAAAAATGACTCCTTTGTATTTTTATAAAAGTTTATAAAAACTTTATAAAAACCCTTTATAAAAAGTGTATAAAAAGCTTTATATAACAAAATCTTATAACAACTTATGAATACCCTTGCTTTCCTTTGTAATAAAAAATTCGCATGCACGTATTGTATTTCTTTGCTTTATAAAAAGACTTTTGAATAAAACAAAAGAAAAAATCATGCACGTATTCTCGTATTCTCGATTTTTGATTTCTCAACAACCAAAAACGGGCACCTGTGGAGCGATAAAAAGGTGTCTTTTTAACTCCTAATTACCTTCACATTAATTATCAACCCAGGGACGACTTTTTGTTTCAAGAGTGTACTCAGTCTGAGGCGGCTATTTACTCAAGAGTAATGTTTGTGAAGATGTAGTATAGAAATACAAATGCAGAAATAATAAATGCTTGAAAAGAAATCTAATTACAAATGACAGAAATGTAAAGACTACACTACAACAACCTTGCTAGACATTGATTAGGGATGCAGTAGTAATAACTCTTTCCCCTAGAAATCGATGTGAGATGACCAAATATGGGGACCTGGAATGATTAGCTCTACCCTCTACAGTTTAGAGATCTCAAAGCAAGTGAAAACAACTCAAAGGAAATGAAATCTAAAACGCAAACTGGAAAGGAACAACAATCTAAAAGCAATGAACAGGAATTGAATAGCAGCGTAAAATAAAAAGTGAATTCAATTCATAACCAAGCAAACTAGGTTTCTACTCTTTAATCCTGTCGACAGCCACGCAACAATCAACTATTGTAATTCATAAACAAAAGGAATAACAACTGGAATTAGATACATAAAAACAACATTTTATAACAATTGAATCATGAATCATGCTTCTTGTAAAGAATGGAATAACAATGACTCTGTATTTGATCCAATTAGCAATAACTCAATTCTTTAATTGTAATAAACGAACTTCACACAACAAAAATAAACTAATAGAAATACAAACAGCAGATCGCTCCACCAGGGCCGGGCCCTCAACCACCGGTGAAGCGTTGCTGTGCTTTACTCCAGCGCTTGAGAAATGGAACAACAATGAACTCTTTTATTAATCAGGCATTAATAATGTTTACAAACAGCTCACACTCTCTTAACAAGAGCCGATGCACAATTCTGCAAATTACAATAAGAAAAGTCTCTCCATCCCCCCCATACACAATACATGCTTCTCTTTTTATAATCAGAAGGTGGAGAAATTAAATAGCAAATAGGATCTCTAATAATAATATTGTATTTCTTCCAACCAATTGATCAACAATAAAATAGATTTACATCCCTCTTTCAACAACAACAAGTCGAATTTGGCTTTGTAGCTGAGATTTGGAGGACGGCCGCAACCATAGATCTGAGAAAATCGTGCTCAAAGAACCCTGCGTTTCTCTCAGTACAAGCCGAATTTGGGCAGACCGTTCTTTACAAAAGTTAATTGGGTCCGTTCTGAACAAAACCCATGTTCCGGATTTTCCAGATTCGTCTTCATTTGCTCAGAATCTCAACCGCAAAACTGTCACTCCTTATTCCAGCGCATTTCTGAGTTGGCACTTTTAATGATCAAATCTTCAATCTCGAAATTATCTTGGAGGCTAAAAATGGTGAATAATGTTATAACCAACTTATTAAAACCATCATTGATAAAATAATTCATAATCATCAATTTATTAGAAATAAAGGAGAATAAATAATATTCATTCATAAGAGCATAAATCATTTATAAAATGGATTTAAATAATAAATTATAATAAATGACGTGATGAAGAATGGTAGAAATGGGTGGAATAAGCATTCACAAGTGATAATAATAATGGCATATTAACGGCCCAACATACCCCCACACTCAATATGTTGCATATCCTCATGCAACGAAAACCTGAATATATTGCATGTCCTCATGCAACCCAAAGACAAAAACCCATGTGTTAACCAAGCAATAAAAAATATGTTCATCTCAGCTCATGAAATGGATAGAACAAATGAATTCTTCCTTAATTAATAAATATTCACTTTTAGTAATCTTGATGAAGGCATAACAATTTTTACATTGACATTCAACTATATGTATATATGAAGTTGAAACAAAATATGATATGAGTAACAGCAAACTTCATTAACCATTTTCTCAAAAACTACAAACCAACTTTTGTTGAAATTTGGCAAGTAAATTTATAATATATGAATGCCTTTATGATCCAAAAATCAGACTGTTTTGATGCATGGATCATGAGATATAAACAAAATGACTGTAGCTGAGAGTGCATGATTTCCGAAATTTTATGAACCAATTTATCTTGAAATTGTCTCGGTTTGTATTAATGATACGTCTGTGTTTTCCAAAAATCACAAGAATTGAGTTCATAGTTTTAAAAATATTATGGAAATCAATTTCTACACTAAAATTGTATGCCTTAAATGAGAAAGAAAATAGAAAACATCCATCATGCGTAGCAATTCCTCCCCCTCTCTGAAAAATTAGCATGCCCTCATGCGATGCTAGAAAAAAAATTGAGGTGGTTGCTACCAGCTGTTGAATTCTATGCTTGGTGTAAAACAACATGGAATAAGGGAGGTGGTGAGAGTGAATAAGAATAGCAATGGATGATAAAGAAGATGAATAACATGGTCATAAGAAAGAAAGGAATGAAAGGAACACTCCCCCATACTCAAAAATGATATGCTGCTGAAAAAGGGAAAGTGGTAAAGATGTGGAATGAAGGATGATAAATAATGCTCAAAATGGATTTTCATGAAATTCTCCTAAATTCGTAATAAATCAGAAAATTATGCTATTTTACCTCAAGTTTTACCTCCAAAAATGTGGAATGACATATATGGACCGGCAGTTGTTGAAGCTGATGTAGGCAGAGTTAGTGCTGAAAGTGATGCAAAAGGTGGAATCCAGGTAAGCACATCATGTCTGAAGAATTGTTCACGTTCGCGAGTTGCTCGAGCCTCTTCTGTTAGTTGCAATACTGTAGTCATGCTGTGAATAGAATTCTGCCCATACTTGTTGTTCTCCTGTAAACAAAACACTATTTTGCATACAATATTCTTGAATCCATAGTGTAAGCAATAGATAAGATGCATGCAAAAATTTCAATCAGAAAAACTTATCAAATCAACAAGTTATGGCAGAGTGCAGTAATCATATCACATGCAATCCCATAATGCAGACATTCCCCCTTCCAATTGGAAAAGGAATTCCATGACCATAAAGCATATGAGAGGTGTTGTGCTGACGGCAA
>JAXQQM020057729.1:0-10734 GCA_034641835.2 Pinus albicaulis | reverse complement strand
AGAGGGAGCTACTCTTCCATTTTACATTCGCCTAAACATCCACGACCAAATCCTCCACAATGCCATGCTAGACTCCGGTGCCTCGCATAATCTTATGCCGAAGATAGTAATGGAAAGATTAACAGTCTCAACTACAAGACTTATATTCACTGATTCAAAGTATTCTGTCTTGTGTTTGACTGGAAGACCTTGCTTTATATTCTAGCCCAAATACTCCTAAACATCTAATCATGGATATAGTAGTGGCAGATATTCCTCCCAAGTACGGGATGCTTCTCTCCAGATCTTGGGGAGCCAAACTCCAAGGGAACATCCAACTAGACATGTCATATGCCACCATTCCTGTGTTTGGTCAGACCAGGATACTCTACCGTGAATCACACATGAAATACATGATTAGCAGTCAAGATAGGCCCGATAACATTCCAATGTTTCTTTGCGCTCCGACTTAAACTCTTTCATTATGCATGTTGATGTAAACTTGGAGGAAGAGTCAGAAGAAGCTGATATAGACTTAGATCCACCACATCAGTTGTCCTTGGTAACTTATGATGAGCTGGACACTCAAAACTACCATGATCATGAAAAACTGTGTCTCGAGGAAAGTAAGTTTCCCCTCTCCAAAGTGGGATTAGAGCAAGAAGCACAAACCCTCATGTACTATCAAGAAAATTTCTCTAGCTTTAGTCAAACACCAGCAGTAACTTGTGGAAATTTCTTCCGGATAAAAGATTTAGAAGACCTACACATCATAAACCTATTTGGAACCCAGGACAAAGGGAGTTTAATGTTTCTACCATACCTCAAATATTTACCATCAGGTGACCCTCCTACTGCAAAAGAAACTTTGACCATAACCTCAGTAGCTCAACATCCTGAGAAAATGCCAGATGAACTTCTTATGAGCAAGGATGACAGTTATAATCCCAGCATACCTGAACTACTGAAATTGGCTCATATTTTGTCTTTTCATGAAGAACTTAGAAATGCCAAAAACAGGAATTTCATGCAAAGTACTAATTTCTACAGAAAAAACAAGGGAAAACATTGTATCACTACCTTTTCCTCAAAGAACAACTTTAACAAAAGAAAACACAGCAAACTGAGACAAACTGAAATGATCAAGGAGAAAACTAGTGGCCATAGAATTTGTTTTGATTTTAGAAATAATACTGCATCTCCATATAACAAAAGTCAGGTTTTTTCTACTCAAGGTCATGATTCACCAATTGAAAATGTTTCTAATAATGTATTCTTGCAAGATCATCTTTCAGATCATAAACATCAGATTCCTTTGCAAAGTAGACAACTTAAAGATTTTTTCCAGTTTGCGGGAGGTAAATCTGATTTCAAGTTCAAAATTGCTAAACCACCCAATATCAGAAATCTGTTCATAAAGGCCATGTTCCCGGTTTTAAATTTCTGTGTTGTTGCATACCTTGATGATGTCACTATCTATTTCAAGAATTATCAAGAGTACATACATTACCTGAAGAAAGCATACAGTAAGGAAAGGAGTGGAAATCAGATATTCAGAGAGGTACAGAGGGAGGATACTGGGTTGTTTAGAGATTCTTGCATGAATCCTTATGTCATGTTAGAGAGAGAAAATTTCCCAAATTTTTCTTTTCAAGAGTTAAGTGGGCCAAGGGTGAGAGGAGATCCTTACGAGGATAAGATGCTGAAATTCCGTTATTTCCAAGATTTTTGAGTTTGAAACATTTTCAGTCATTGTACATACCATTGTTTGAAATATTGAAAAAATGGAAAAATAAAAAACAGTAAAAGATAGGAAAGTCAAAAACAGTAAAAAGCAGAAAAGAGGGCAAGTGAAGATAGAACAAAGGCCCCATGTTCCAAAAAATAGTCTTTCGGAAAGCGAGCAAGTCTAAATGCCGCTACTAGTACTTCAATGTCTTGTTCAGCTATCTAGCCTAATCATAGCCGAGCATGTTTAAATTTATTTGCTGATAAGTTAGTGAGTGCCAAGATAGTCAACATTGTGTAAGATTGACTTATCACAGAGCTTAGATTAGGGAGAGATTCTGGTTCCACATGCCTAAAACAGAACCAAAGAGAGAAGCGAGGGATGAGAAACACCTTGTACATCTTAGCCCGCTTGTCTAGTTTCCTTTTATTGCAGAATAACATTTGTGTGCAGCTTGTCTTTATGCCGCAAATGCATGACAAATCAGACTGCTTAATCCTGATTTGATCATTTTGAATTTCATGTCGTAGATTAGAGAATGAAATCCTGTCAAACTGCTTAATCTTGACAGTCGATCTAGTTTTAGGTAGAGAAATGAAGGAGTTCATCAGCTTAATCTGAACTCCCGGCAGATATAAGAGTAGAACTAGATAGGTTCATTTTGCAAAAAGAAAAAATATGCATTGTCAAAAGGCTGCTAGTTCAAATGCGCCAAAGAGAAGGAAAAAATGTTAGGAAAGATAGTGGGGTAGGTAGAAGTATCATTGATGTTAACCATGCTGGCACTTTTCAGAAATAACATCAAGAGAAGGGTAAATTTTGCACCAATAGATAAGGCACTGGTCTTCATAAGCCAAAAATCTGAATTATGGACACCTCCTGACGAGGAGCTGCCCTCCCCAAATGGAGCCACTGTTAGCCATCAGTATTTTTTACATGTTAGTGATGACTATATCTACAGCTGAGTTTTCTAGAAATTGATTTCCTTATGTCAATATGTCATCCAGAAAACCCTCCTAAAACTTTTTTCACCTTTCTACCTTTCCAGTTCGCCCATGTCAAACATCAAAAACCTCATATCACAATCCTATCTAGCTTCAGCCTTATTGACCTGCCCATCAACCTTAAAAGGCAAATCCACATCTGTTTAAATAGTCTCCCCTATGTTAGGAAGTGGCGTTTTAGGACATTTCACCTTTGGCAATCATCAAAAAGCCAAAAAGCCTCCATCTGCAACAGACCTACCATGACTGATCCCTTAATTTGCAAATGAAATTGACAAACAGCCTTAAGTCGCGCCACTCATATTCCTTAGGTCTCAGCACTGCATAAAGCCCAATCTCAAGCTGACTAGTAGGTTTTTCACAGTGTTCTATGGTTTCTACAAAGGCAGGAATAACTTCATCTCAGGAGGAAATGCTTGATCTACAGTTAGAGGAACAACTGCTTCTAAATGTATTGTGAGCCTGAGATGAAGCTGCAAAACAAAAGTCACTCATCAGGACCTTACAGCTCTTTCCAGCATGAAAATCACAGTAAGAAAGGGTCGCCACTGTCTCAGCAAAATGGTAATTGTCAAGGCCCAGAACCTCCTTCATTACAAGCAGAGGGTTAGGGCGCCTCCTTCATCCATAGCGTAGGCGCAGCCAGCACACTTTGTTGCAAAAGTCCAAAGTTTGCTCACGAAACAATGAAACAATATCTTTGTGTCTCATGAATGTAATTTCATATCACAACAGAATGGAGTCAGAAAGTAAGCTAGCTCAAAAGAAAGGAGAGCCTGATTTGATAAAAGAAATAAAGAGACTATCTCGAAACTGTAACATCGTGAGTTTAAGAAACTTAGAAGGTCTTCACACTTCCAAGAAATATCTAAAGATAAGTACTCCCGTCTATCCACAAGATCAACAATGATGATAACCAATACACACACGTGTGGAGAGTTAAAGTTTTCAAGAGCACCGAATTCTGCAGCGGTCAAAGGTTATTTATTTCAAATAATCAATCATGAGATGAACAAGCAACATTCCAATCACCCTAGACAAAAATCACGACAAGGATATCGGCTAGGGTTTCCGCTGACACACAATGATGCTTGCAAGAGAAGGTGCTAAGACTGATGTTTTCCAAGTATTTTATTTACCATCACCTTCAGAAAAAGGCTGTCTCGAAAAGAATTGTTTAAAAACCTTCAAATACCTTACCTGATGAAGAGCCTCCTCCATATATGAGCAGATGGCCAAAGCTACTGCAGGTTGCTGAAGCTGATTGATACAAGAAAGCAGTGGAAGGATACTGAAAAGGAAAAGGTTTATTACACAGAGGAATGACAGTGCCTAAAGGGACAAGATAATTGTACTCATTTCAAAGAACATTCACGATTTATACCTACAAGAGGGAAAGATATATTGAATATTTGTGTGCCACTGATACCAAAAAGAAGACTTTCTCCTTGAGGAAAGGGTCAAGCAACGAAACAATATCATACACCAAAGGTCCAAGGAAGCGCCTTTCAAGAAATGGTGTTTACAGCTTTCAAATGTTTTTGGTGCATTATGAATAGCCCTTCCTTGCTAACAATCGCCAAGAGAGGAAAACAGTGAACATAGTTTAGTCATGAAATGGTTCTATTGACAAAAAAGGGTTTAACACACTGATCAAAACAAAGTAAGGAATGTTTGTCAAAAAGCCCTGTTTTCATATTCTACAAGCTTGTATTTTCAGATGAAGGAGGCAAATGGGTATATGATCTTATGATTAGGCAGAAGGACTTTGTTTTGATGAATTATCACTGTTTATATGTCTTATAACAAACACACTTGTTATCATTCCAAAGGACAAATGTGGCACATAATTACATGGAAAAAGACCTGCAGACAAGGCTAACACCGTAGCTAAAGTGGTGGAGTTGGTTGAATTGTTTGTCAAAGTTCCAAGTTCGGGGTCAAGGTTGTATTCGGGTTCACATATTTAAAGGGACAAAACCCACTGTTTTAAAATAAAACAGAGCTGAGCACTAACGTTTCTTTTCCAAGGAAAAGAACGTTGGAACTTTGTTTTAAATTGACATAAAAAAGGGGAAGTATTGTAAATTTCAAAACTAAATCCCCCCCGTGCCTCCACAACATCAAACAAGCAAGAAAAACTGGTCGAAGATTCACAGGTTTGCACTCAGAGGCAGCGCGACGTGCCTGGGATTTGGCGCGACGTGCCTGGGCATAAAATTACACACGGCCCCTTCGTCGGCGCGACGTACCTGTACGTTGGCGCGACGTGCCTGTACAAGGCCGCCCGACCACACGACAGGTCGACCCGACAGGCCCGACAAGGGCTTTTCTGTGCGACAGGTTTTTTACCAAGAATGACGCGCAAGTGTCAAGGGTCCCCAGCAGTGTTTTAGCTTTCGAAGGCAGGTGTTTATCAAAATTCGAGGTATTTTATATACTCCCCCATCAAATTTCAAGGTTTTTATAAAGAACAATAAGCTTTAAAACCCTGGACCTTGTCATTTTAGTTAAAGGCAAAAGCAGTCATTTTTACACAGCAAGCTGAAGTTTTGAAATATGATAAGAGGCCGAGGTTGGTCATTCAAAGAGCACATATAGAGATACGGGTTTTGAGGTAGAGGGCCAGTTTGTTTCTTCCTCAAATCGATCAAAGGGCCAAGGTTTTCCTGTAAAAGGCAGTGTTTTGATTAAGAGGGGATTTCCGTTGCAGAAAACTCATATAATCTCTGTCAAAGAGCTTGACATCTTCTATAAAACTCTATCATTATTATCTCTCAAACTCACAAGCAAAGAGTGTATTGTCTAAACCACTGTGTACATTGATTTTACACCCAACCTAGGTCTGCTTCTTCTTTTTTACTACATTGTATCATTGTGAAGAATTGTTGACAGAGAGATTCTAAGGGTGAATAGGGCCATTTTTTTGAGGGCAGAGGTTTTTGATGGTTGAACTCTAACATCAGAGACAGGAGCATAGATTTATTGATAGATCTTTTGAACCCACAAGCAAGGGTGTGTTTCCTAAAAATGCATAGTGCACTGGTATGTCACCTAGCCTAGTTCTGCTTTTCTTTCACTGAATGGTGTCATTTTGAAGAGCTGTTGTTGTGATATGTTTCGAGGGGAAGGTCATTTCTGAAGAACAGGGTTATCAAAACACTTATCACAACAAGCCCTTTCCAGAGATCTGCCCCTATTTCACTGTATTTCACTACTGTAAGTTTGTTGACAGAGAGCTTCCAAAGATGACAGCACATTAAAAGGCAGAATTTGTTGATGAGAAGTTAAACATTGGAGGCAGGGGTATAGAGGTTTTGGTGGACTTTTTAAACTCACAAAGCAGAGAGTGTGTTCTCTAAACCACTGTTGCACTGATTTTTCACCCAAGCTAGGTCTGCTTCTTCCTTGCACTGTATTGTATCATTCTGAAGATTTGTTGACAGAGGGATTCTGAAGGTGAAACAGGGCCATTTTCTAGAAGGCAGGGTTGTTAGTGATTGGGCACTTGTTGATGATCAAGTTTACATTGAAGCCAGAGGTACAAAGATGGTGATTAACTTCTCAAAATTCATAAGTGAAAGGTGTTTTCCTTAACACTGTGGGCTAATTTTTCACCTAACCAAAAGGTCTCCTTTCTTTTCCACTGTGTGGTCTCTACAGAAATCTGTTGACAGAGGTATTTTCAAGGTGAATGACCTGAAGAGCAGGGTTTTTTATATTTGAGTTTTGTTTTAAAAAAAAACACAAATACCAGTATAAGTTGGCCTAACCAAATCACAAGAGGGGTGATTGTTCAAAACTGTGCACAGGGAATCTACAAAGCAGTTATCTCATCTTTTACACATGGTACCATTGTTAAAAAGGTTACATAGCTGAAGTGTATCCAGAGTTGAAGGACTATTTTTAAGAAGTGCATAGGTGGCTTATTCAAGGAAGCATTGTTACATTTTATTCCAAACCACATTGTCTAAACTATCCAAACAGTGTAGTGGCCAGTTTCAATCCAGCAGGGCATTTTTCATACATTGAAGGAAGTTTGCCTCTTCCAAAGCTTGTTTCAAGACAGAATGCCTCCAAAACGAGATCACAAAGGTGGACCACATAAAAGATATGAGCCTATCTCCATAGAATAAATCAATGCTCACCCATCAATGCTTTTCAATTTCCATGAAGTAGGCTGTCTTGATTTCTGTCAGAGGATAGAAGAAGTCAAGAGTTTCTCGCCACTTACACATTTGTGCGCTTTGAGATTCAAGGACAAACACTTCCAGCTTGCAGGTCTTGACTTCAAAATCTCCCCAAGGTATGTATCCAAGGCTACTAAGATCCCGTATCATGGTGAAAAGTGGTTTAAACAAGCGCATCTTGATCTGGAGGATTATAAACCTTTCATCAAGACGGAACATAGAGAAACCATCACTGCTATTTTCCTTTTCTCCTACCTTCTTGACAGTTATGCTCCGTTGATGAAAGCCATAATGAGATATTTCACTTGTGAAGGGAGGTTTAGCCAAATTTTTGCCTATCATGTTCGCTTGTTGATGCATTTTACCAGGAGCAGGCATTTAAACCTTCCATACTTTTTGTCCAAAAGCATAGAGAAAATGGCAGCCACTGTCCAAAAGAAAGCTCCACCTCAGCAAATCCCTTCTCTCTTTCACCATTCCTTGATCAAAATCATCTTCTTCCACCAGCTGGAGAAGAAAGGGGTTTCATGGGATTCATTCATTAGCCATGCCGATTTCGCCACTGTCCCTCCTGTTCATGTGTCTCCTACTCAGCCTGTCCATCGCCCAGTGCCTTTATCTAGTAGGCCTACCCCTAAAAAACTCAAGAGGACCACTGAGCAGCCAAGTAAACAGGGAGAAGGAGAGGGCAGTGAGCCACAGGGAGAAAAGGAGGATGATGAACAGCAGCAGCCAGATTTTGAGGGACAGCAGCAGTTGGAAATCAGTGGACAGCAGCTAGAGGTTGATGAACAGCAGCAAGTGCAGGTTGATGAACATCAGCAAGTGAAGGTTGATGAGCAGCAGCCAGAGTTGGAAGAGGAACAGCAGCAGACATAGATTGAAGAGCAGCAGGTTGAGCAAACAATTGAAGCATCTTTTGAGCCACAAGCTGGACAAGATGTTGAGGAAGGACAGCAAGCTGAAGCTGCCTCCTTGACAGTGACCAAAACTGTTCCTAAAAAGAGGAAATTGCCCAAAAAGACAACTTCTAGCTTGTCAAGGAGAAAAAGCGCTAGATTGGCCTTCAAAGGAAAAAGTGCAGTTGGAGAAAGTGCCAAGCATGGAGGTAAAACAGCTGTCATCCCTATCCCAAGCGATGACAGTGATAACGAGGCCCGCCTCCTTGAAAATCTCCTCATTCACAAAGAAGGGAAAATTGAGGGGTTACAAGAAGATCTTCAAAGGGTGAGGAATTTCAACCACTTCTTGGAGGTTGAAAACAAACAAATGAAGTATCATGCAGCCATTCATGAGGCAAGAGCGATCAAGTATAAAAAGGAGGCAGAAAAGGCGCAAATAAGAATTGAAGAGCTCATTGGCGAGTTTGATGATAAAGAGGAGGAGGACCAGCCTAGGTGAAAGAGGCCTGGGACCATCGGGCTTAGAAGAGCCTTGGAGAAACAGAGAGCAGAAGAACAAGCTCAATTCGAAGCCTTTCCTCTCACTGCCCTTTTTGAGCAGGAAATTGAGGAAAACAAGGAAGCATGGCTTGAGAGGGCTAACCAGCATTTGGAAACAAAACTTGAGAAGGAAAACAGGGATCTTGAGCTACATAGAAAAATGACTCTTCACTTTCAGAAGCTAAATCAGTTTGCCAGGTGAAAATTGAAGGTAGCACAAGAAAAATTGAAGAAGTTGAAGGAGAGGCGCCTAGCACGGAAAGAAGCAAAAAGCATATCAGCCCTCGATATTTTGGCTTCAGCTTTGGAGCATGTTTCTATGGACCCTTGAGGGTCATGCATGCCAATTTTGGGCCTGTTTCGGAAACTTTTTGTTTTTTGGCATTTTTGGGTTTTTCGCCAAAAACTCATAAATGCGCCATTTCAGTTTGATGAGTTGTAAAGGGAGGAGGATGGTCCCAATGGGTTCCATAATTCCAGGAGCAGGTCTCCAGCGATTTTCAGGGCATTTGAAGATCATTCACCCCCTCAAATTGGCGAAAAACAGCCTCATTTTGCACATTCTGCCCGCCATATCAGCAGTCTGCTATTTTTTGGGTTTTTGCGCACAGGTACAGTTTTAAGGGACTTTCAGAGATCAGATTGAGATGATTCCACTATAATGAACCAGACACAGAGAGCTTTCAACGAGCCATCAAGAGCCTCATTTCGACATCTGAAGGCTTCATTTGCATCCAAGTCAGGGACCTCAGTATGTAAATATGAAGTATTTTTGCACTTTTAACCCAAAATCAAGGCTCCCAAATGCAAGTGTTGCTTATTTTAATGCATGGGAATCAGCAAAGTCAATATAATTTCCTCATGAGTGCTATCATTTCTTAGCAGCCTTGCTTTGTAAAGCCTCAAGGACAAGTTTAGATATTTTGACTTGGCCAATGGGATAGCTAGTTGCTCCATGAGGTTTTCCTCCCTCTAGCCTATTTATTCCATGGTTCTCATTGTAAATCAGAGGCTGAACTTGAGAGAAGAATTAATGCATTGGTCATATGAGCTTTGAAGAATACACTTGAGTTATGATTTTTGGACTGCCTCTTGGATGCTTTTGAGGAATGCTGAAGGCTTGTTGATGGATTCCTTGACATGGTAGAATGGTATAGTGCTTCTTAATGTGTTTTGTCTTCTAATTTTCACTCATAATTCATATTTCTTGCTGCTATAGATCAGTAAAGATTGACTTTGAGATATGCCCATGGAGGCACCTCAAAATCCCTGAATCTTCATAGCTTGATGTTTTCTTCTCCCTTAGTTATGCTAAAGAATTCTTAGCTGCTCTTCAGTAACCTAAGGTATTGTTGCTAAGTTTTATTCATCAGTTCTATGTATGTTGAGTAGGATGTATGGTTTGCCCTGCCTACCTATCAGCTACCCATATTTCTGTCCATGAGACTTTCTCTTTGACTGATTTGTTGATCATTTTGTTGAACCAAGGAGGCCTAGTCTCGATCTAGCCCTTTGCCTAAAACTATGAAAACTTATTTTTCCAAGTGCCCAATGACTTAGAGATTATGTTTAGGCGTTCCGGCATAGTTTATGAGTTGTTAGTTTGTCTCATGTGTTTTCCCTAAAGTCTGATAGCCTTTTCCCGAAGTTAGAGGGTCTTATACCTCTATGTATGGCTGGAATGTTCGATTTCTATGTATTGATTAGCTTATAGTTATTCCTAGCATGATTAATGGCTTGCTATTACATGTTTATGTCTGCTATTAACTAGTTTACACTTGAAATCCCTTGTCTTTCACCAACTTATTGTTCATTTAATCCATTTTTCCCAGAGATCCCTTCTACTGTGAATCAAATCGGCCCTACAGCAGCTTTACATCATTACTTCATAGCTTCCTTGATCTGTTTGACCCCATAGCCCAATTTATCTACATCTCGTAATCCAGTTTATGTATTTGATCAGTTTCATCCCTCACAATCTTAAAAAACTAAAAAAAACCAAAAAACACACTTCATAACTAGCCTAATATCAGAACATCGCAAGTAAACACACCGACATCTTCTACACATATAGAGAGAGCCCTCTCTGAGTCCAGGAAGGCTAGGTCCTTGGGCTTCAAAGCTTGGTTTGATGTTACATCGTCATTTGGCTAGCCAATCGGCCAAATCACGGGACCCTAACATAATGGCGATCACGGTGGGACTTTGAGTTAGTGACAATCTAAGGACACCTTAGAACTCTCAAAATCTCACCAACTTAGAAGAGGACCAAATGTTCCATCCATCCCAGTAATGCTATGACCTGCTCAGAGGACACTTTTCCAAACCTCAGGACTACATAACACTCAGAAAAAACCACAACAACTCCCTTAGATTGGTTTTTGATAGTA
>JAXQQM020060765.1:0-46982 GCA_034641835.2 Pinus albicaulis | reverse complement strand
AAGTTAGGGTCTCCCGAACTAAAACCCTCAGTCATCACGCTTAGAGCATACAACGGTCATCCTTTGACCCCCGTCGGCCTCTACCAAAGCGTCCCGATATGCTTAGCTGAAAAGATGGTCCACATAAGCATCGAAGTCTTGGATGTTCACTTGGACTACAATCCACTCCTTGGGTGGAGTTATATGTACGCCATGTCTTCCATAGCCTCCTCCATCTTCCGCATAATGATGTTCCCCCACGAGGACCGCATCATTACTGTAGACCAACTAGCACATAGCGAGAAGCGACCCCTAACAAACATTGATGTAATTCTACCCTATGTAGACACATCCTCTGATTCTACTCATGGTACCAAGAATATGGCCCCGGCTGGTTCAAACCATTGTCCATTCTATGGTCATTTCTAGGAGATCCTCCCATAATCCCTGAGTCATTGCCTGATCTCACAGGGGATCCGGTGTGCATGATGTCCACATCAAGCACCAAAACTATTTAGGACATGGACACAAGTAGTAATGGCACCAAGTCGTCGGCCACGACAGCCTCTGTAGCCTACGCCGCCTCCCAAACCCCTTTCCTCTACCCCCTAGCTAGTTTCGTCTCCCAACAGGTTTTGGCAACAATGGTATTACCCAAAATATTATTGGCAATCCCAGTTTTCTACCTCGTTCCCCCTGTAGGAACAAGAGACACCCACATTACTGCCACAGGATTGAAGCCCCTCAGTCTTGAGGAGGCCCATCCAAGAAATAGTCGAAACCACCCCTACAAAGGAAATTCCCATTACAAAACCGGTGATTACGGCTAAGAAAACCAAGAAAAGAGGAAAGAAGATGGTGACCCCCGTCGTTCAACTGGAATCACCAGTATGCGCCATATGCAACGTAATAGATAACCCTACCCATATCTATCTAGAGTTGGATGAGTTAAAACCACTCCTTGTATATGAGACAAACATCACGATGCCACATTCTCGTAAAAAGTAACCTACAACCAAACGTAAAGGCAAAGCATTGCGTACCAATCACGCATGCGCTCTCTACAAAAACTATGGGCACTATACCCACCATTGCACATAGATATCGCGATATAGGGATGCCTTACATGCCATCGAGCGATCCTATTAAGAGGATCCCTCCACCCGGGCATCTGGAAATGAACCTCGTACCATCTTGTACCTACAAGAGGAACAACGAAGGGCACAAGAAAGACCCCCAGTCATGTCTGTTATACGTTTCATGTTATGCGATGAACGTGGTCACTTCCTCGAAGAGTGCACAGCCCTAGAACTCATCCACAAATGGTATCATATAGAAAGGTTTTACTACATTGGATTGTGGTCAAAACAATTCACATGTTCGTTATGCGTCGACAATCACCTTTTGGAGGATTGTCACTATATCCCCCGATTCTGTCTAGCCCTCGCTAGCTTATGCTCTGCCATATTCTGCCTCTCCCAAGAAGATGATATGGATGTGGAGTCCATGGACAGCTCCACAACCCAAGAAGATGTGACGAGCAGATCCATCATGTTCTTGTCTGTCGAAGAGTGACCGATCAGGGAACCCCTAGTTACCCCTAACTGCTCTCTACAGAGAAGACCAGTATGCACATTATGCAAAATTCCCAATTATGCAGTCACCACTTGTCTTGATTTAGCAGCGTTACGACGTTGGTTACCTGTCATACCTCAAACTGAACGCGATGGAACCCTCATATCAAGGATATTTTGCCTTATATGCCAAGGAAATCATTATGAGCAGCACTGTACTTATGCCTCGCAACTTCGTTCCACCATCCACATGATTCATACTATAGAGAAGAGATAAGACGAACTATGGGAATGGAATAAAAAGTATATCACTGGGTCAACATCCCCACCCTCGCAGTGGCGTAACATGCAAGCTACGAAAACACACCAACCAAGCATTACCCCAGCCAAGCCTAGGATAACATGCGGACTATGAAACATGAACGACCACCGGGTCAACTAGTGCAGAGAACTGAAGCACCTTGCAAACATTTTTCGTATAGTCTCTTCTCTCCCTTAGATAATTATCTCCAACCAAGAGAAAATCACACATCCCTATTACCAGATTTGTTCACACTTTCACCATACGACTAAATGTGTACACCTCCCCAAGCTAAGAGAGGCAAGAGAAGCGTTGAGTCTACACTCCCCCAAAGAGGTAGACACACCCAAGCCAACAATATGGAAACGGAAACAGAAGACAACCTCTTCTACGGCAGACCCTTTCCAAGCGTCCACATCAGGAGCAACGAGTAGTGTAGAATATCACGCAATCTACTCTATTGGCACATTAATACCATGGACTATCTGCATTGGCCAAAATCACACACGAGAGTTATGCTTGGTAATGGAAACATTCAAGCACCTCTGCTGTAAGCACAATTTCCACCTACAGGAAATTGACCATCCTAGCAGGGAACCCAACCTTGCGCTCACGCAGAATCCCATTACGGAGATTCTTCCCCGACCAAACGTTGATGACATGATCCACCATATACGATGGGTATCATCACATATTGGAAATAGGATTGCATCCGCCCCCATGTTGGCGGATAAATCCGTCTTGCGGACAAGACCGATCTCCCTAGTGTCAGAAGACAATCTAGCAACAAATGAACAACTAAGTTTGTCTTTCTCTAAGTATATTCATTTTACAAATAAATGCTATGAAGGTGTCGATCCTACCTTAGATCCAAATGCTTATTTGCAGTTGTAAAGCTTCTGTCGCATCAAAATCCTTCCGTCGCAACAAGAGATCTTTCGTCGCAACAAGAGTTCTTTTGTTGCAAGAAAGTATCATATTTCGTCGACCTGCAATCACAAACAAGCAAATATTAAATAGCACCTGTATAACAAATAATCATAAAACATACCTATCATAGTGATCAAGGAATCTATGAAATAAACGATCAAACGACAACTTATTGAAATAAACAATCAAACGACAATTTATTGAGAAAAACAGAACTTGATTGTATTAATCTTAAAATATACAGAAGAACCTTACAACCTTAGCCTTGATGTTCAAAAGGCCTTCCCGGGGTCCGAAGCAGGAATCTCCTCTACTTTGATAAGTCTTGCACTCTTCCTCCAGGAGCATAAAGAGGTATGTGATCTTTCCTCTCAAAAGCTCAGCAGAAAGAAGTCTAAATCTCAACAGCACTTCAACTCAATCACACATAAAGCTTGAACTCTAATCCTCAATCTCCAAAATCTAACCATTTGAGGCTACCCAATGCCTCCTTTTATAGAGCAGATGAGGAGGTTAGGATTCCACCTTTGTAGGGATAGAATCCTCCTTCAAAGGGATAGACTCCTCATATCAAGGGATTAGTTCCTTAAGGTGAGGGATACATGCACCTTATCAAAGCATACTCATCCCCAAAAATTCTCATCTAGAACCTTCTAGAATTGACCTCAAACCACTTTTTTGACTTTACTTTCTCGCCTTTTTGACTTTGACGAGGGTACGCATGCATTTCAAAGGAAAACTGCGTTCTAAAACGCAGGTAAGCCATGCATTACCTGCGTACCCAAGCCAAGAACGCAGGCAGGCTTCATGTTACCTGCGTATCCATTCTTTCAGAGGTTTTAAGGGTTTTTATTCTTGTTTCAGGGCTTGAAATGAGGAGTAAAGGTTGTAAGACTTGTAGAGGAGGTATGTATGAGTGTTAATGAGCTCATACAGTCAGCAGAATGTCAAGGTGACAATTTTTAGTGTAACAGATTGCCCCCTAAAGTGCGAAGTCTGGAATAGATGAAGATGAAGTCTGTCATATATGAAGAGTGAAGTACTTTATCATTTTGAGGATCATCCTATGGACAGCCTAGTCGGAACCTGTAAAAACATTCAATGCAAAATATATATATGTAAACATATCATCGCTGAGGTAGGCATTCCCATACTCAGATCAACAACTAACTAAACTTGTTCTGATACAGAAATGATTTTAATATTACATCAATATTGTAGACACATCATGGACGCAGCCATCTGTAATGAATAGTCTACTGTATAATTATAAAACTCCTCGCAGCCTGGATGGTGGAAACTAGATCCAGGGTCTTGATTTCTACTTCCCAAACTAGTACGATTCTATCCATGCGATTAAATGTGTTGAAGTCGAACATGGTAGAAACCACTTGATTACCAGTCAATGATGCGAACTGTTAACAAGTGTGAGAGAAACCACCAGTAATGTCAATGGCTCTCAAAGTACTCAGTACAATCCATGAAATGTGAATAAATGAGCTGAAGTCGAACATGTCACGGAATCATTCGATCGAAGGTCAATGATGCAACCTGTCATCGAAGGCGAGAAACATGCCATTGAGGCATGCAAATTTCAAGGTACTGACAATTTCTGGATCAACTTCCTAGATAATGAGCTGTCGTCGCTAGAAATCAATCTGTCATAGGCAAGCCCACAACACGAAATCATCGATCAAGTTTTGAAAATATATCGGCAAGGACTGAATCAGGGATGGTCAAAATGGATGACAGATATTTTGCAGATGAATGGTTTATTTGAACTGTATTCTTGAACACATAACGACACTGCAGATGGCTTGGCGACAATTGACCCAAAGCTAATACCCAGAAACTGGATGAAGACTTTCAAATGCGGTTCGATTAACTGTTAGACAAAGGATTTCCCAACCCAGGTGATTGGAAGTGTCATGTTCAAGAGTGGTTAACTGGATTTTCGAAAAATCAAAATACAACAAACAAGTCCATTTTTCTCTCTTTTCCCCCACCATTTCTGGCAAGTACCTCTTTATTTTTGACAAGCTTGAGGAGGATAACATTTGCTTGTTTATAAGCTCACCCTTCAGATGAGTCCAACTTAGTTTAAGATTCGAACCCTAAGAAGGAGTGGTTCATTCCTGTTGAAAATTAAACAGGTCCTTTACTGTTAAATTTTAACGAGTCCAGTATAGGAGAAACTCAGTGTTTTTCAATTTTAGGGAGTCAGAAGAAAAAACTTAAGAAAACTCCATGGGTGTACTTTTTCGTAAATTTAGTCTCTCGAGCCCGAAAAAGGTAAAATAATGCGGGAGAGAACTCTATTGACCATAATTAGTCAACGTATACCTTTTTCGTAAATAGTCCATTTCAGTCCGTAAAAGGGGTAAACTTATACTGAAGGGACGATCATTCATTTACTTTAACGAGTTCGAATAATCAAGTGCTCGGAAATATTTTCATGTTTAGAGAGTCTGAAAAGGGCTTAAAAGAGGACTCCACAGTTTCGATTTTTCATAATTTTCAAGAGTCCGAAAAAGTGATAAAAGTATACTCAGTAATTTCAATTTTTCTGTAAATTTTAACGAGTTCGAAAAAGGGATAAAAATGTACTCCTGTGGCCAACTTTCAATTTAATTTACGAGCAGGAAAAGATGGAAAGAACTCGGCATTTTCATGTTTTTTACGAGAATGAAAGATAGCAAAATAATCTCGGGATTTTCATGAGTTTAACGAGTCTTGAAAATAACCGAAATTGACTCAAGATAGGTTTCATTTTTACAAAATCTTGAAACAGAGAAAAAATATGCTTCAGAGTGGTTTCATTTTTGCACAAGCTTGAAACAGAGAGAAAATTGTGCTTGATGCCCCCTAAGCGTAACTGCTAGAGCGCATGCCCCCCCAGCTTCATTTCATTCAACTAAGTACACTGCTGGTAATTAATAGCTGGATGGAATGAAGGTTCATTTACGAGATCATATGAAAGACCCGACCTAAAACTGTAAGAAAATTATGCGAAAACTAAAATAACTAACCTAAATATAACTTAACATTTACGAGATCTAGTCAAAGACTCGACTCAATTAGGGGAGGATTTGTTTCATTTTTTAATGAGCTTGACACAGGAAAAGAAATATGCTCATGGCAACGTGTTTCATTTTTTAACGAGGTTGACACAGTAAAAGGAACTGTCCTCTTTTACATGTTTCATTTTTTAATGAGGTTGACACCGTAAAAGAAACTATCCTCGTATCTACTTTCTACAATCTACCTATATAACCTACTGATTCATTTTTTAATGAGGTTGACACAGGAAAATAATTGTCCTCATACCTGATTCATGTTTTTCGCAAGGGTTGACTCGTGTGAGGAACTAATCCTGCGATATTGATTCATTTTTTAACGAAAGACATCTGCGAAAAGCGTGCTCCTTTTCAGGCGCTGCGTCGGCAGCGATTTCTCAGTAACAGGAACCATCCTCATAAACTACTTATTTCTAATCTATTAATCTACTCTTACAATCTACCTATTGATTCATTTTTTAATGAGGTTGACACAGGAAAAGAACTGTCCTCATCGCCGACTGAATCATTTTTTAACGAGGTTAACACAGTAAAAGGAACTCTCCTCACCAGCCACTGATTCATTTTTTAACAAGGTTGACACAGTAAAAGGAACTTTCCTCAGACTGACTGATTCATTTTTTAATGAGGTTGACACAGTAAAAGGAACTCTCCTCGGGCCACTGATTCATTTTTTAATGAGGTTGACACAGTAAAAGGAACTTTCCTCTTGATACATTGATTCATTTTTAACGAGGTTGACACAGTAAAAGGAACTATCCTCGGACCACTGATTCATTTTTTAACGAGGTTGACACAGTAAAAGGAACTATCCTCGAAAACTACTGATCATGGCTTCCAACTGGAAGAAACACATGTCAATGGACACACCTTGATCATGGCTTCCAAGAGGTCTTCATCAGAAGGAAGAATAGTTCTATGGAAGGAACACATGTCAAGGAGCTCAAAAGGGATAAGAACATCGCGTTCAAATAATCCCATAGAGTTTTCCATGTCAATTACCGGATCTAAGTCAAAGGAAGATGAGTGAACAGTGAGAGGCTCGCTTACATCAGTAACTAAAAACATGGGACTAGTTTCCACATAATTAACCCGTGGCGGGGTAGATACCACTTGCGTATGAGGAACATTCAGGGATGTCGGATTATTGGTAGTCGAATCAAGACTAGGGAACGAAAGCTGGTCTATAGTCACAATATTGCCATTGTGAGGGAAAGACATCACGTGAAAGAGTGTCGATACGACAGCTTTCATTGCATAAACATAGTCTCGCCCAAGGAGTAAATTGAAATCCAAGGGACCTCGAACTACCATAAGATCAATACAGATAGTTTTACCTTCCAAAGTAATGGAAAACTTAGGAAGGATCCCTAAAGGTTCACTAATGGTTCTGTTAAAAGCTTTCAGATTCTGCGTAATAGGCACAAGCTGAGGGGAACCCAAAGCTTTCCAAGCAGTTGAGGATAAAATACTAACAGAAGCACCTTCATCTACTTGTGTGCGGTGTATGTCCCTACCACCAAACTTCACAATGATTTGGAAAGGGATAGAGGAAGGAAGACGAGGTTCTGTCAGTCTATTCCAATCAAAGGAAAAGACCTCAGTACTTGGAGGGGGTTCTGTAGAAACAGGTGAAGTGCCCCCCGGCATAGAAGAATCTGATGTAACAAGAAGAACCTGAGCGGTATGAAGTTCACTCTCTACAGGGAGAATGGGATCGACCGAATGTGAAATCGAATCAACCACTTGATCAACTAATGGATCATCAACCTGAGTGATATGAGTTTCACTCTCCAATGGAAGAGTGGGATCGACTATACTTGAAATTAGATCAATCACTCCGTCAGTTGACGGTAGGTTGGGAGAAAGTTTACGGTAACCAGTTGGAAATTCTTGCTGTGGAACAGTAAGGTTTTCCAACAATTTTGAGGCTTCATCCATGTGAGGGAAAATGTGAGTTTGATGACTCCCTTTCCATAACTTACAAGGAAACCTAACTTTACCCTTTTTCCCAGGAACCTGACTATCACTGGTTGATGGATCAACGGAAAGTTGATGAGATTTTTCTGACCATACTTCCAAGACCTTTGGAATACCAGGACAATTGACAAGGAAGTGGTCACCCTTACAAAGCCTGCAAGGGTATTTGGGTTTACGATGCATGTTGGAGGTTTCCTCAACACAACTAACACTTACATCCATGGTTGGTTTGTTGACTTCTTTCGTATCTTGCTTCTTCTTCTTCTTCTTCTTCCATTTCTTCTTCTTCTTATTTACCTGGTTACTAGTGTCAAGGCTTTTACCAAGCGAAGAGGAAGAAATGGAGGAAGAAATATTAGGCGAAGAAGGTAAAGGGTCAACAGAAGGTTTGTGATGTTGAGATGGCGAACTCTGTTGAAGTGAAGAATTCGGTTGAGGTGGAACAATTGGAGTATTCGAGGCCAACGAAGTTGAAAATAACCATATCGGTAAACCTATTGTAAATCCAGGTAATGACAAAGTAGCCATATAAGGAAGACCAACATTTCCAAAGCAAGGAAAAGTACTAGGAATCTCGTTAAGAGGGGTTCCTTGGTTGGTAAATTCCGGAACAGTTGCCATTATATTCAACTTCAGTGAATTTTATTAACAATTTAAAACTAAAATTAACAATTCAAAATTCACACCTAACAATTAAAATTCACAATTGACACCTATGGTCTCTAAAAGTAAAAACAAACAAATTAACACACGCTATCAAATCTAGGAGTCAAACCACACACAAACAGTAACTTCCCGTACTAAAAACACTAGTTGGTGATGAAATCCAACATCGTAGAATTTAATACAGAAAGGGCGGTTGGAAGAGTTACCCCGACAACTTGCTTAATGAAACAGACTAGCACAAGTTTCTTCACAAAACCATCTCGAGTGAAGAGAACCCATCAGAGAGTCCAAGTGAGTCTAGTCGATGTCTGCTCCAGGTACAGTGAGATCTTTCCTTCACCGTCACCTTAGGAAATAATCTTAAGTTTTGGACACTAAGGTTACCAACAATAACAAATATAACTGGGGGAACAGTCTACGATCCGATCCCACGTGCAAGGGCAGAGTAACAAAGCTCAATCCCCTTGAAGGCTCCTCAACATGGTTAATCTGAGGTTTACCGACAAGTGACCCCAGGCTCCTCGACAATGGTTAATCCAAGGTTTACTATTTGTAATGCGCGCAAAATCTTCTATCGTCCCCAATGAAACATAATTGATCGTCTCAAAGGTTCGGACATGATCTCGTGATTGACTTCTTTAAGAGAAGCTTCCCAGATTATACAAATTACAATTGGATTTATTTCCTACCGCAAGATTTATCTGCTTGTTTGTTTTAGTTGCTTTGGAAATTTAACTACAACCTATTCCAAAGCACTAATCCTGAGCTAGATTGGTGGAAAGAGCCCTAAAAATGTAAAAATTACTAAATGAATTTTAATTAAGTGCTATGTTATTTAGGCTGTTGTAACTCAAAAGGGTAAATGGATATGAAACCAATGATGTTATGACCCGAACCAAAACTGAATGCAATCGAATATGATAATGTAATCTTTTCAATTCGATGAATCCTAACTAAAGTAAGGAGATAGTTTCCATTCACTTCCAACGATGCAAAAAATTGATCAATAAGAGAAAATATAACAAATTCTCTAATGCACTAATTTCATCAAGAAAAACTAATGCAAATCAATCCCAAAACAATTTTTATATTTTTGTGTTTTTAAAACAAGCATAAAAACATCTAAATTCAAATCAAAGAAACTGATCTAAATCTACAATTGATTTTTCAGAATGTAAACTATGCAATTGTAATCTATGCACAATTCACATGAAAAGTATGCAAATGTAATCTATGCACATTTTTCATTCATATTCTGAAAATGAGAATTCTAATTATGCAAATGTGATCTATGAAAGAGAATTCTCAAACACAAGATGATTCTAATGTAATCTAAGAACCAATCAAGTGGAAGTCAAGAAAATCGGGTGAGAGTTCCAAAGATCAAAAAACACTCAAAGGCGATTAACACTCATACACAATTTAGCCCCCCCCTGGCGAATGAGGGGGAACTTTTTTTGCAAAAACAAAAGCAAAAAGATGCAAAATTGTGAAAAGACTGAGACAAACCTCCAAGCAATGACCAAAAGAAATCAAATTAATAATTTCTCAAAAAAGAGACTCAAAACACCCAATTAACTTAATGGAGATTGATGAGATGAAGAATTGCTGAAAGAAATTCAGAAACAAGAGATTTTTGACAGAAAAATACAGATCTGGGTAGATGCTAAGAATCCTAAATTAAATCTAAACTAAACTGAAAAAAGAAATCTAAAGTTTTTCCAAATTTTAACAGGGTCCGCAGGCTCCTAGAAGTAACAGGTGCGGTCCCGCACTGTTTACTCAAGGAAAGTGCGAAACTGCCCGCACTGTGCAAAAGAACAAAGTGCGGTCCCCAGAAAATCTCAAGTAAAACATAAAAGATTTAAAAAATTTCAAAAACAGAGAAAACCTAAGCTACCCAGGCAGATATCCATCAATCAAAAACCAGGAAAAACTTTTCCTCAAATCAAAATAAAAGAGAACCAAAAACAACAAGTTCTTTCCCCAGCGGAGTCGCCAATTTGTTGGCGGATAAATCCGTCTTGCAGACAAGACCGATCTCCCTAGTGTCAGAAGAAAATCTAGCAACAAACAAACAACTAAGTTTGTCTTTCTCTAAGTATATTCATTTTACAAATAAATGCTATGAAGGTGTCGATCCTACCTTAGATCCAAATGCTTATTTGCAGTTGTAAAGCTTCTGTCGCATCAAAATCCTTCCATCACAACAAGAGTTCTTTCGTCGCAAGAAAGTGTCATATTTCGTCGACCTGCAATCACAAACAAGAAAATATTATATAGCACCTGTATAATAAATAATCATAAAACATACCTATCATAGTGATCAAGGAATCTATGAAATAAACGATCAAACGACAGCTTATTGAAATAAACAATCGAACGACAATTTATTGAGAAAAACAAAAATTGATTGTATTAATCTTAAAAATAACAGAAGAACCTTACAACCTTAGCCTTGATGTTCGAAAGGCCTTTCCGGGGTCCGAAGCAGGAATCACCTCTACTTTGATAAGTCTTGCACTCTTCCTCCAGGAGCACAAAGAGGTATGTGATCTTTCCTCTCAAAAGCTCAATAGAAAGAAGACTAAATCTCAACAGCACTTCAACTCAATCACACATAAAGCTTGAACTCTAATCCTCAATCTCCAAAATCTCAATCTCCAAAAACTTAACCATTTGAGGCTACCCAATGCCTCCTTTTATAGAGCAGATGAGGAGGTTAGGATTCCACCTTTTAAGGGATAGAATCCTCCTTTTAAGGGATAGACTCCTCACATCAAGGGATTAGTTCCTTAAGGTGACGGATACATGCACCTTATCAAAGCGTACTCATCCCCAAAAATTCTCATCTATAACCTTCTAGAATTGACCTCAAACCACTTTTTTGACTTTACTTTCTCGCCTTTTTTACTTTGACGAGGGTATGCATGCATTTCAAAGGAAAACTGTGTTCTAAAATGCAGGTAAGCCATGCATTACCTGCGTATCCAAGCCAAGAACGCAGGCAGGCTTCATGTTACCTGCATACCCATTCTTTCATAGGTTTTTAGGGTTTTTCTTCTTGTTTCAGGGTTTGACATGAGGAGTAAAGGTTGTAAGACTTGTAGAGGAGGTATGTATGAGTGTTAATGAGCTCATACAGTCAGCAGAATGTCAAGGTGACAATTTTTAGTGTAACACCCCACATCCCAGGATTTCCACCTTATTCCTGTCGCAAAAGGTCAACGTACCTTGCGCTTTTGCATTGATTTCCGCAAGAGCCCAAATTTACATGCCGCCATCGAACTCCTTGATGATACCCAGCCTCTAGAACAATTCCTAGTATAACTAGAGCTTGTCGACGAAAGTCTACGACAATCGCTGCAACACAATGAGGCCCACAAGAAAAGGGTAAAATCATCATTTGATCACCACATCACCCCTCGCTCATTCACCGAGGGAGAATTAGTCCTCCGCTATGATGTCGCAAAAGAAGCCCTAGGGCCAGGAAAGTTTGAAATCTTGTAGAAAGGACCCTACATCATCAAACATTGCCTCCGACAGGGGGCATACATCTTGACGAAACCAGACAGGACCTGCCTTAGCAACCCCGTCAACAGCCTTTACCTCAAGAAGTTCTACCCATAAGGGCCAAAACGACCCTTCCGTAGAGTGAACGTACACAACCCCAACTACTAAAATATTTTTGAACAAAAGACTTATTTAAAATCTCTCAAAGTGCCACCATGGATCACCAACCTAAACCATATTTCGGATTTGCTGATGGATCATCAAGATGGTCTCAAAGTTTAGCCACAGCTGCCTGGGTCATCTACCACCTCGACCGATCGCCACTCTGCTCAAACGGCATGTGCATCAGTTCAGCAACAAACAATTAGGCAGAATATGACATCATCATCAGACTTGTGTGCGATGCCCTCCATCAGGGTATACGCCATATGCACATCTACCTCGATTCTCAGTTAGTAGTGTTGCAGTTAAACCAAACATTCGAGACAAGAGATACACATCTGTTTAGAAAATATTTGCGTGCAAAAAGATTAAGCAAAAAATTTGACTATATCACATTCACACATGTACCAAGGAGTCAAAATCAAACAACTGATCGCATAACCAACAATATCCTACACTGGAATGCATCTTGAATAAAGCATCAAACATAAAAACCAAAAATATAGATATCCATCATCATAACATCCTACATAAACCGAAATAGGTGACACATCATATAGAGCCGTAAAAAATATCTCTCATATATATATATATATATATATATATATATCACAATGTATATGTCTGAGTACAAAAATAGTGTCATTGGCCCAACGGCCAGCCCAAAGATACAAAATTCGTCAAAAATAAGGGAAGCATCCTCATAATGGGTGCTTTTTCTGTGTACAAGTATACTCTAGGGTGGTGCCCCCTCAGGAGGGTCACCTAGAACCATAAACGCTCCCAGTGCCACCACTGGAGCTACCGTTGCAACCGAGATCGCCACCCGACATAGAACGGGCCAATACTCCCTCTTGTGGGCCATCACGGTCTCCAACCAGACCTCATAGAATTCATCCATAAATCCTCGAGCAAGCACCCCCTAGGTCAAGTGGTCCACTCGACCCCAGGCATCCTCAAGCGCTGACACTTGAGTAGTCACCTCCTCGATACAAGCCTCCATCGCATCCGCATGTACTACTACTGCATCAACATGAGCTCGCTCAGCCACAGCCTCCGCAGCAACCGAGCTGCTACCCTCTCCTGAAGGGCCAGCACCACCACCAGGTCCCCCAGTAGCACCTCCTCCCTGACAACCCCTAGGTCTCTGTAGAGGATCGTGGCCAACCAACCAAGCCACAGGGCGACCCACCTCGCCAACATCTGTAAGAGTAACCAAAATGATGTCAATGTCCCTAGAAAAACACATAAGTACATATGTACTCAAATAAATGCAGAAAACATATGCAACATACATGTAGGCCCCCAAGCATAACCAACAGGGAGACCCATGTTTGGATCTCCCCGGAAGTCCATCCCTGCATATGGGAATGGTAAGAACATCTGCTGGTTGGCCTCGAACCAAGCATTTATCGTGGCGTTCCAATAATGCCCCACCATGCCACCACCACCTCGCGACATCAACGGAGCCCACCTCCTCATATGAGGCTCGCGTGGCCCCCCCAGGAGGCACCGCCACTACTGGCCTCAACAACACTACCCTATCGTACATAATGCTGCACAATATATTGGCATACGCAAATGAATTAGATCCACGATGGACCTTGTTGAGTTGCATCACCATCTCGTCAAAGAAGAGACGAGAAAAGTCGTAAAAATGTCGGGACCTCAACCGGGGTAGTACTCCAACTTGTGGGCTTGATGCCCGATTCGAAGCAACCGACCCTACCAGTCGCACAATCACCACCAGAGAACATCCCTCTGCCATATCTGTCACTGATGCAATGCTGATGCATCCCTCTGTAAGAGGCGCCCCACCATAGTGACGTCTCTGAAATCTCTCTAAGTCCACTCTCCCGGAAGGGAGTGGATATCTCAGTGCCTCACCCTGAGGCAGTAACTCGGTCACAAAGTACACATTCTTCTTAGGATAGATGACCAGGTTTGTCCCCCGCAACATGAGAATGTTTTTCCTCCTACGCTAATGTTGGATCAAGCAGCGTAGTAGTCAATCCTGCGACTGAAGAAGCTCATTCTCCGCGAACTTTAGGAGCCCCCATAGCGCCAGCTGATGGCATGCCCTAGCATCAGTAGCCAGCATAGCTCAGAGCTCGGGCCAATCTCTCTCCCTCCACAATAACCTGTCATCAAAACAGGTACCCATCAGTACAGAAAAAAACACAAAAATAGAAAAATAACCAAAAAAATATTATCTGGGCTTTACGCGCCTGTATTTTGCACAGGCACACTTAAGGCGTGCTAAAAAAGGGGAACTGAGCGCTTTAGCGTGCTTATCCCCTGAAAAAACACACAGGGAGCACGCCTTTTCCCTAATCTCTCGCGCAATCTAGGGCAAAAAACACCTAGAATCCATACAAACCAAGTCTGTATGGACCCTGACACCACCAAACTGAAAAATTAAAATGCAGGACATCATGGAGGTTACCTGGGCATGATCTCGCTAATCCCTAGTGCCAAGGTTGACTGCAACGGCAAGAAATGCTACGCATAATCCTCTGACCTCTCAAAAACTCAGCAAGTACAAATGAATTGAATTAGGGCCATATCCACCTATATATCTCCCTTTTCAAAAACTTCGAAGGACCATAAGGAGAGATCAGAAGGTTTGTTCTCTGAATTGTAAGTTACACGACAATCAACACTCCATGATGAACAGAGGCGATGCTACACATTTGCACTCCCGAAAAAATAATTTTTCAGCACCGGCAGGTATGCCCTCTCTCACCTTCTTCTTCTTTTTAAAAAGGCTCGTGATTTTCAATAAATTTTGATAAAGAATATGCTTTCATTTGAGGTAGTTTTTTTTGCAGGAGAAGCTCGCAAACCATCCAAAATTTCATCTCATGAAAGTTCCAAAGCAGGTATCATTCTACCCCCAGCATGATAGAGTCACAAAAAACTCTACATATCTTGACATAATTTCTCCATCAGAAGTCAACCATAGGCTCCTCACATCCGACCATGTTTATCATCACTTCACCCTGCAGATGATAAACATCCTCATTGGTCGATAGAGCCTCTTCTCCATGGCGCTCATCACCCATAGTAGACCATATCTCACAATAAAAGTGACGCCATGGCCATACCACTTCAGTCCGAGAAGCACCCCATGCCCATCCACTCACAATGCATAAGGTCAAGTTTACCATACAAGCTAAAACCCCCTTCCTAGATGACCAAGTTGTACAGGCAGATCAAAAGCGCACCACATGGCCTCACATTTGGCCCACCATACCTCCACCTGCATAATCCCATCTGCGATATATTTTCATCCGCTTCATCAACCCCACACACAAGACCAACCAATGGGACCCCCACCCTCAGCAAAACACCTTCCTCACAACATTAGTGAGCGAACACTTTCATGTTTTGGGGTACCTGTCTCTGTGTTTTGTACAAACCAAACCCCATTATTTTATTCTTTTGGTAAGTGTACAAAGACCCTGAACGGTGCACTACGTCCTGCACCCTCCATCCATCTTTTTCTCCCATCGCAACAGTCCCTGAACACCCTTGGTCGGAGTATTACACCCCCACTCAAACGCCATCATGACATTCATAGCCAGTTTATACCCGCCCTGGAAGTCCTACCGAATCCAGGGATTTCCCCATCAGAAATAACTATGACTGCCACTAAGCTGCTTAGTATACTCCGACCTTAGGCCACTAAATCCCCATCATTAGTTTTCAGTCTCCCCTCGCCAGCATGCCTATGTTAAACCCATCACATCCAAGTCCCCGAAAACTCATGTCGGCGACCCTTCGGCTGGTTGAGGCTTCCTTTTTGTCGACCTCAACACCTATTCTCCAAAAAGGAAGTGGTACCTTGGATTACCCCTCTCCATAAAAGGGGCATCCTCGGGTGGCATTATGGGAGACATCATTTCCCATAGATGTAATTGATTGTCCTGAAATTCGACTACAACAAAAGCTTTCATTTCAAGATGGTATCGTACCTTACAACCATTGCACTTTGATCAAATTTGTTGAAGACCCGTGCCTTCATAAGCATCTATTTCAGCAATAGTTACACCGGAAGGTCCCAACCAACACCTATGCATACAATGTGAAACTATATGCCATACCAAGTTTATGCATATGGGTACCATATTCCACCTATTGTCAAAGAAAAAATGCCCCTGAGGGCGTCAACAGTCGTCATCAGCAACCACTAGATCACTACCACATCAGTGATACTGACAGAACATGTACCTGTCAAAATAGATTTGCTTAACTAGCCACAACATCATGAGCATGGGACATGCCTGCCTTACAGAAAATTTGTATATTTATTGTATTATATTTTCTTACAGGGGTCCTCTAGGACACGGTCATCCTTGGAACCAGCGTAGGGTGTTTTCAATTCCAAGCTTCACGCAGGTCTCTCTCTCTCTCTACCATGATACAGAAAAGAAACTATAATGTATTTCGGCTATACAGTTCTTCCTAGACCTCACACATTAGGGGGAAACTATTAACATTGGAAAATCGTATAGCAGAAGACGACATTAATTAATGTCAAGAAAAAAGATTTATAGGGCTGGAAGACATTACAGAATCTAGAAAGTATTTTAAAATCTCCTAGGTCTGAGGAAAATCAAATTTGAACAAGTCCTAAATGCTCTTTGCGCGCATAATCCTTCGTGAAGAGTGCCTTTTACGCGCCTTTTTTCCCGATATGCGTTCAATCCTGGGAGTGGCGAAATTTCACTATCTGGGACCACACAAAGAAAAGGACAAGTGATTCCTTTGTACCGGTGTTTTGATCTCTCTTTATTCATGAGGTGTTGTTTGAAGGGAACATGGGAAATATTACTCCAAGCATTCTGATCGACATCTCTGTCAAACCAGGGATCGTCAATAATGTTCACATTGGTGCATCTTGTTCTCTTGATGAGATCAAGATCTACATTGAGCTTTTCCAGTAATTCCATGATGTGTTCGTATGGTCATACAAAGAGATGTTTGGCATTGATTTGAGTATTGTCGTACACGAAATCCCTACCTATCCGGAATCGAAGCCCATTCGCCAACAACTTCGTCCTGTGCACCCAAGAAAGGTTGCTGCCATAAATGGTGAAGTTGAAAAACTTCTCAAAGCCAGTTTTATTTATCCCATACCATTGATAAATTGGGTCTCCAATATTGTTCCCATTGCTAAGAAACAAGGGACCATTCAGGGTTGTGTTGATTACCGCGATATCAATCGAGCGTGTCTTAAGGATAATTGGCCCACTCCCTTTATCGACCAAATCTTTTACAAGTGCGTCAGGAGTGATATTTTTTCCTTTATGGACGGTTTTTCTGGCTATAACTAGATCAACATTTCTCCCGTTGATCAACACAATACGATGTGTATCTGTCCATGGGGAACCTTTGCCTACAAAAAGCTCCATTCTGGCTTGAATAATGCCGGGGCCACCTTCCAACATGCTATGTCGTATGATTTTCATGACACCAAGAATATAGTTCAACCATACCTTGACGACCTTCCTGCTCATTCCGCAAAACGTTGAGATCACCTGGGACACCTCAAAGCCATCTTTCTTCACTGTCTGCAATATAATATCGGATTGAACCCTCATAAGTGTGTCTTATACGTCGAATTCAGTCAAATATTGGGTTTTGTGATGTCCAAAGAAGGCATTCACATTGATCCTCTTAAAGTAGAGGAAATCATCAATTTGCCTCCTCCCTCTTCTATTCATCAACTGCAAACCTTGTAGGGGAAAGCCTATTTTCTCCATATCTTCGTAATGAATTACGCTGAGCTTGCAAAACATTTTACTCGCTTATTGAAAAAGGGAGTCCCATTCATTTGGGATCAAATTTCCCAAATCTCTTTCGATTTTTTGAAATGAGCCCTCATCAGTTCTCCTCTACTACATCCTCCCAGTTATCATCGCGACTACTTCCTGTATTTGGCCGCCGCAGATAACACTCTTGGTATGGTGCTGGTTCAAGACAATGACGATAATCAAGAGCATGTAGTGTACTACTTGAGTTGCAATATCTTTGATGCTAAGACCCGCTATGCTCATGTAGAGAAACTTGAGTTGATTGTTGTCCATGCAGTTTAGCGTTTTCGTCATTACATTCTCTTGCATAAAACTTTGGTGATATTTTAACCCCATGACTTGCATTCTCACAAGTCAATTTCTTTGGGGAAAGTACTAGAAATGGATTTTAATCCTTCAAGAGATCGACTTAGAATTCACTGTTGCTAAGTCTAAGAAATCCCTTTTTGTTTTCTTAGTTGATTTGTGATCTTCCCACCATGGTCGATCCCGCTCCTTTTGAAGAGTTGATTCCAGATGAATCATTCTTTCTCATCAGTACTCTTGATCCATGGTATGGAGACATCATCATTTATCTCCAGACCCAAACTTTTTTGCCAGAGCTATAGCACTCTGAGTGACGACAGATTCGTTCCCAGTCCCAACCCTACCATATTGTTGGAGACACTTTGTATTGCACTGGTTTTGACTCCATCCTCCGTCGATGTTTTACTCTCGAGGAAGCTCAGAAAGTTCTTAATGAATGCCACTTTGGGGCCTGTGGAGGTCACATGTCTGGTTATGCTACTGTCCAAAAAGTCCTACACACAAGATATTTTTAGCTATCTATCTTTAAAGATTTCTTTGTTGCAGTCCGAAAATGGCATGACTACCAAATATACTCTTGGAAAGAGTGCGACCCACCCTCAAACTCACACCCGGTTGTGACCATCGGACCATTTGAAAAATGGGGCATAGATTTCATGAATTTTAACCCTTGCTCGACTAGAGGGCATGGTTATATTATCATTGTCGTCGATTATTTCACTAAATGGGTCGAAGCGATGCCTACATACGATAATGAAGGTCTAACTACGACGCAATTCCTATTTAATCATGTCATAACTTGGTTTGGTGTCGCAAAAGAGATTGTCAATGATCATGACTCTAATTTTCGAAATCATATGATCATAGAGCTTGCTACTCAGTTGGGGATACATCACGATAGCTCCACTCCTTGTTATCCATAGGCCAATGGCCAAGTTGAAGATGTTAACAAAGTTTTGGTGACCATGCTTCAACGAACCATTGGGAAACACAAACGATATTGGCATCTCATGCTCTTCTCAGCTCTGTGGGCTTCCTGAACTTCCACTAAGTGTGCCACTGGATTCACACCATTCCAATTGGTGTATGGTCTAGAGGCCACATTCCCAATCGAGTGTGAAATTCCTTCTTTGAAGCTAGTCGTCGAACTACTTCCTAGTACTTTGCCAGAAGAAGAACACTTGCTTTACCTTGAGCATCTCGATGAGACTCGAAGACTTGCCGCTTTAGTCATTGAAGCACAAAAAATACGGGTTAAGGCTCAATATGACAAATCTGTCAATCCCCGTGTTTTATCTGAGGGTGACTTGGTCCTGCTTTACGACCAAGCCCACAAAAATTAGGAGTCGGGAAACTCAAGCCAATGTGGCAGATGCCTTATATCATTCAACAAGTATTGGAAAGAGGAGCCTATGAGCTGGAATATTATGAAGGCAACCAATTTGCTGAGCCTCGAAATGGGCTCTATCTGAAGAAGTATTGCAATTTATCATGAGTGTGATGCTCTATACATTAGTGTTTTTTTTCATTAGTGTGCTTTGATTAGATTTTTGGCATGTTTGTTTGCTTTGTAGACATGTTTCCTCTGCTCACCCTGTGTCTACTTGGTTTGTAGATGTCATCGAAACATTACGTCGATTTTGCTGATGGCACTTGCCATAGCACATAGAACTTGTATTTTGCAGCATGGGCACTCTTTGCCCCTAATGGCAAGTTGATTAATTTACAAGGTATTTGTTTGGGTCGAACAACTAACAATATTGCCGAATATAGTGTGGTTATCGAGCTATTATCAAATGCAATTGATCTCAGGATTAGAGATTTGGTTGTCAAATTCGACTCACAACTCATTGTGTTACAGTTAAATGACCATTATTCTATGTGAAATCCTCAAATTTTGCGTATGTATTTGTGTATTTGATTATTGGAAAGGCATTTTGATTTCATTACATATCAACATATTCCGAGATGTTTAAACACATTAACAGATACATTAGAAAAATCATGTATTAGATAGACACTTGCGCAACATGTAAAAACCAATAAATCATTATGATACACAAGTAGTCGTAGACTCGATATATATATATATATATATATATATATATATATATATATATATATATATATATATATCGAGTCTCTCAAGTGTGTCAAATCAAAATCTCAAAAAATATGTGTTTTGTGACAAAAATGGCTCGTTGAGCCTAAATCAGTACAAAAATGTAAACAAAGGGATGCTATCTGCCCACATGGTGCTCGTGATAGTAGGTGACCGCTCGGATCACTCACCAGAGTAAGCGACGCAGTCTTCCTAGAACCTCAATAGTATGCCTCTGAAATCGAAGAGGAATATCATCAAAGGTAGCATACTTTGGGATGCCTCTCGTGAGGCCTACCAAGTTTCTCTCTATCTCGGCTAATTGGTTTTCTCCCTCCTCGTAGGGAACATACTCCAATAGGAAAGCTACCCTCCTTGCAATTGGTGACATGCTTGGTGGTCTCTGAGGACCCATACCTCTAAAAAAATCGTAAGTTTAGATCTTCGAATACATGAAAAAAACATTCAAAAAGTAAAAAATGTTTTTTTTTTTACTTGCATTAGTCCATTATGTGCCTGGTCGAATGGGTAGATTTGGATCTCCCCTGAAGTCAATGCCTGCATATGCATAGTCCTCAACCACGATGAGTTTACGACACAACCAGTTGAAAAACGCTGTCAGGAATTGCATTTGTTGGCCCCCGCCCTGACATGACATGATCTCACACCACCTCATCAACTTCGGGTCTCTTAGGTCTGGATCATGGATCTCCAACCACTGATATTGAAGCAAAAGTAACTGTTGGTGTCCCGTGTTTTGATAGTTTGGAAAATCAAAAGACAAGGCAACATCAGAACCAATATTTAGAGTTACAGGATCTAGTCCTCCTGTTCTCATAGAGGGATCTCTCAAATGTTTGTTTTCAAAGGTTTTTCTTGTGTGCTTTGAGTATTGGTTTTAGACTAGTTATTAAGTGCAGGTGTTTGTTTATTTGTTTGGTTGAATTGGTACAGCAGAACATGAAAGGTCTAGGAAAGATATATAGAATGGAGAAAAATCTGGTTCATTGGGCAATGGAGTCAAGAAGAGGTCATAACATACTCATCAATGGATATGGGATATCAGAGGGCAAATCTAACTTGGCCGCGGGAACCTTTGGTTTTGGAATGAGATGGACATCAATGATTTCGAAAGAGAAATTTGATTCTCAACGAAGGGAACTTGAAAACATAATTTGAACAATAAAGAAATATTTGATAGACAGGGCTAACCATAAATTCTACAAACATTCTTTAAGCAAATAATGACTTCAAGACAACTTTCAAAATGAAATCTAAGATTCGGGGAACACCCTATTTCCTCAAATATTTTATTTCAAATGACTTAGAAAACATAAAAGATTCACTGATAATTGCAGTCATTGAAGAGGGAACACCTAACACATCTATGATTACAACTATAAAGACCTTTAAGATAACTGTTCAAGCAAGGACAAAGGGCTAGATCAGAACAGGCCTCCTTGGTTCACTATAAACATAAATACTTCAAAGGGAGACTTCAATAACAGCCTTTAAGTGGCAGCAGACAAGCAGGGAGAACCATAAATCATGTTGAAACCAACTTATTCGAACTATCATTGAAATAAACAAGCATGAGGACTAAAGAGAGAGATCAAAGACTCTAAAATACCTCAGCAGAAGAAAACATGAAACAGTTGTTAGAAAATTATATATTATGGAGCAATGAAACACATAAAATATGCGAAAAATACAAGCACAAGAAACACATAAAACCAGAGAGACACAGATATACGTGGTTCACCCAGTTTGGGCTATGTCCACCTCGAACAGCCAGTCCTTCCTTTCTATTATCCAGCAAAAAATTGAAGAGACAAAACCTACAGCAGATCCGCTGTAATATCCTATGTTCTCTCTCACAGTCTCCCTATCTGTTTCTCGCTCTGAGAATACACACATAATACACTACCGCAATACAATACCCTCATATATACAAGGGGGTTGCCTTCTAGGGCAAAAAAACCCTAAACTAAACATAACTTCTACCGTCAGATCATTCACCTATGAATGGCCCAGATTGACTAGAAATTACTATACTTTTACAAGGCAATTTTACATCTGTTTTTAGCTTCGAGGGTGCTACCCCTGAAACCCCCCGCCAAGGGGGGGCTCCGAAATCGTTGCCGCCCCCCCTGGACCCCCCACAGCAGTGATTAATTGCGGGCGGCGTTGCCGCCCCTTTTAAGGTATAGGGGTCCAATGCTGTGATACAAAGTAAACAAGATAATCAGGCTCCACACCCAACAACAGTGAAGGATGAACAGGTCTAAGGTGCTTCTAGGAGTAATTTCTTAGCCTAAAACTTTCAACCTACTATAGTAAGAAATTGTGGAACAAAATGAAAACAGGAGAAAACATTAAACAGTTCATAATACTTCACCAACAGCCAAGCTCATGGATCCAAAGATAGAGCCTTCTCAGAAACAAGCATGCAACAACATCATCAGGGGTTCCAAGACTTCAATTTCTTCTTCAAATTCAACAGACTATGTATTATTTCAGAGAGTTTCAATATTACAACTAGTGATCAACCAACAACCTCTCATCTTATACAGAAGTATTTATAGAAGAATGAGGGGGTGAGATCTGATAAAAAGATCTCCCCAGTTAATTAATACAAACTGAAGGCTTCTCGGCCTTTGAGGGGCTCGATGAAGATGCTTACATATGTGTCCTTTGTATTAAATGTTTTACATTAAGATTTAAGCTCGATGGGAGATTTTGTTGACTTTTAGGCTCTGTTTCAGAATGTAATAACTCTGCTGATATTTTTTGCATTAAGTTCCTTTAGCAGAATTAAATCTTTGGCTGCGCTGAGGCAAATATCTTTTCTCTGCTCAATAACTTCATCCTCTGTTTGAATGCTTTGAGGCACAGGTGGCTTTCTGGTAGCTGGGAGGAATCAATTTGCCTCAGATGTGGCGGTGGAGGCCTTCTGTCTGATAAACACTTTATGATTTACCTTTAACCATGTTTTAATTTCGAGGATTAGGATTTTGATTTTCATTTTTAGCTGTAATCCCCACAAATTTGTCTTCAATCTTTTGTTCTGGTATGTTTTGTCTTTGACACTGATACTCTTTGATTCGTGATTTCACTCACTGTGTCTTGTTGATGTGCAGGCCGCGCAGGGCTCATATGGCATCAATGCCTCATGAAACATTGACGAAACATGGACTTCGAACCCCGCGAATGGTTTCCTCTGATGAATCAAAGGCACGAGAAACGTCTTTCCCGACCTTTGGCCTTTCTTTAATTATAATGGATAAACCATTAATCCTGCAAAACACACAAAATATTGAGAAATCCTGCGTTATGGGTTTAGTTGCTTCAGAGGGTGTAGGGAGAGAGCGTGGTCATTGGATGGCATCATCCAACGGTGCAGATCTGTTTAGAGGAGGTTAAAGGAGAGCAGAGGAGGAAAATATGTCAGAATTTTCAATCGCGCAGAGATCGACGGTGCGGATTACATGCTTAAAATCCTCTTGGTGGAAGGAAAAGGGTGATAAAACCATGAGGAAAGATCTGGGATCATCCGATTTGGACACATGGACGGTCCATATCTAATCGGAGAATCGCAATCGGCGGGGAAAAACAAATGTTAAAAATGCACCTGATGAAAGATCTGATGTGATCAAATGTGGACCATCGATCTGCAGATCAGATCGATGGCAGAAAATGAATCGGGAGGTGATTACGGCGGGGGAGAAAAACTTGAAAGGCGCCGATGCGATTAAGCGCTGACCGTCGATCTGCAGATCAGATCGACGACGGAGAGTGAATCGAAGGCATTCAATGGTGGGGGAACGGTTCGCGATCAGAGCAAATAAGGGCCGTCGGATCTAAGGAAGGTGGGGAGGAGATCAATGGCTATGGATTGGTCAAGGGTAGTTAATCGAAAGGGGGACAAATGCACCTGGTGAAAATTTGCGATGTGATGTTGCGCAGGCCGTTCGATCGGCTTAAGATCAATGGTGGATCTTGTTTTAAGTTATGCACCAGCGGAAAACCCTTTAAAACTTTATAAAAACCAAAGTTTAATATGATGCGAAGGTTTTAGCTTCGGGGGCGGGTTTTATACATATGAAAGGCGCCCGATTGCGGGGCCTGGTCTATATGGAACATTAATAGGCCTGGGGCTTATGCATATATGGGCCAATCGGGATCGGGCCTTCGGGCTTGGGCTTTTTAATCTACCCATACAATACTTCCGATGCGATAAGCGTTGAGGGGACTAGTGCCTGGTTCTTAGGGCACGAGCATATGTGGGGAAGTGGTTAGGGGGGCTTAGCCAAAGGGGGCTAAACCTGAAACATAAAACATGGATTTTCAATGTTTTTCAAAGGATTTTAAGGGTTTCGATAAGGCAAAGAAAGAGTCTTAAACCTTATCAAAAGAAGTTTTGATGGAGGGGAAAGGAGGAAGATATGAAAATGAAGGATTTTGATGAGAATGTAAGGGGTAGAAAATGAGGTTAGTTTTGAAGCAGAAGGAGCAGAAAATGGTGATTTTGAAGCAATTTTTTCTCTTTGAAAATAGCAGAATTTCTGAGCTTTGAAATGGAAACAGCAATGAAGATTGAAATAGAGGTATGAGGCCTTCAAAAGTCTTCAAGAGATAACACACTTTTTAGCAATAAAATTTGTTCCTTGAAGGCTCCGAAAAGTTTTAGCCACCTTTTGCTATAACAAATTTTATAGGTGGCTAACAGTACCCTCTCCAAGAAAAAGGTTACCAAGATGGACCCGTACCCAAATTGTTTCAGTCAACTTGTTTTTCACTTGGTCAATTGGCTCTTCATGTTAGCCAATAACCCCTCGCACCAGTTGAAGATAGTAGGGGCCAAACAATCCATTGCGTACTGGAATTGGGATTTCACTGGCTCATGAAACGCTTGGGCTCCAACCACTTGAGTTATTCAGTGTAAGATTGTTTGCAAGGGAAGAAATATGATAGAGGATATCTCTATCTTCCCGCTCTCAGTCTTCTTAGCCCCAAGACAGTGTCTCTGAATAATAATATTGGTACTCTCACCTCCTACGCGAGCTCCGGAGAGTTGGATCCTCTCCCCTCTCCGGGATAAGCCTATAATGAAGTAGATTTCCATGACATCTAGTTCTAATTATGAATATTTAACGATCTACGTCCCATAGTCCAATAAAATACTGAAGCAGCTCCAATTGAGCTCTCAGCCTCGATGTTTCGAAGAACTTCAGCAAACCATGATTACACAATTTTGGTTTTGGAGTGCTTGGTGGTCTTCCACCTCATGGAATCTTTATTTCCATTCGATGACCATTTCTGCTAAAATCACCTGCAAAACATGTTCAAATGACATTTTAGGAGCTTTCATTAGAGTAGTTTTTGAAATAATCCATTGGAAATAGGTGGATTTTTCATTTCAAAATCTTATCTGCGGCTAATGCGACTGCTTGAATTAATTCAGCTCTGGCGGCGCACTGCCCTAACGGGATAAGGGTGACCCTAACGGGTCCAATAGCTCGAACCTGTGCTTGTCGCTAGCGATTTTGAAGTTTTAAATTCTCCTCCCATCTCTAAATTTCTAAAGCTAAACACCTAAAGAATGAAATTGAAATGAAGAGGAGAGTTTGAGCTCTTACCTGTAGCCAATGCATCACTAGATGGTATCCTAAATCGGTTGCACCACTTATTTGAAGTTCGAGGGAAAAAGGGTAAAATGTACTTCTCCAATTTACTCAAAATAGAAAGGTGAAAATGAATTTACTTTTTGTCTATTTATAGATTTTTGAAACTATTTTCACCATTATTTTATTATGTTTCCTCGATATCGGTGATGTTTGCCTTTTTTTGTGCAGTAACAGGATCTTTACACTGTTGGTGATTATTTGTAATGCTAACGAGTTTTATTTTATCTTTTTTTCGGACTCTGTAAAAAATAAACGAAAAAGGAATCCCCCTGGAGTCAACTTTCAGCTCTTTTCTGACTCTTGAAAAATGAAAAGACTGTTGAATACTTGTCATCTCGAATTCATTAAAGTGAATGAATTGACATAGTCTCAATATACGTTTACCCCTTTTTCGGGCTGAGATTCACTATTTATGAAAAATGAATACCTTAATCGAACATGGCCAAGAGGTTTTCTACCTTTTCGGATTTTATAGACAATTTACAAAAAGGGACATGATGGAGTTTTTTTTTCTTTCCAAACTCTTTAAACATGAAAATTTATCGAGTTACCCTTTCGTTGGACTCATTAAAGATTAAATGGCGAAAGACTTGTCACCATGATGAGACCGAGTTCCTCCTTCCTAGGGCTCATTAAAATTACTAGGATGGATTCATTCGAAGAATGAACTTATACACTCAACATATGTTATCCTATTCATGCTAGCTATAAAAAATAAATAGGTACTCGTTAGCAATAGCAGGGAAAAATTGAAAGTGAACATCCTATGTGTATTTTGGGCAACTTGTCGCTCTTGAACGTGACACTCATCTGCAGTTTGTGTCGGGTTGAGTTTAGCCTTCATTTGTCATTTTTCTTCCGTGGGTTTGGAAAATCCATTTGCCTCCTATCCGATCATGACCTCTTATCCCATTTGAATCAAATGCCGCCACACTCTAGAGACGCGTCGCTAATATGTTCGAGAGAATTCCTTTTTGTCAAACATCCTTTGGTCATCTGACCTCCTATGTTACAATCCTAAATCACTCCTATAATCTTGAGATATATGTTGTTTCGTGTCGATGATGTGGGAATCATTATGGCCCTCCTTCGACGAATCACTTCCTGTCGACTTCAGCTCATTTTCTGGGAAGATGGTTTAGAAACTTTTTTTTTCAGCACCTTGGACCTTGCATGCCTCAATGGAAAGTTCTTCATGTTCGATGAGAGGTTCACATCATTGGCCTTCGATCAAATGATTGTACAAGTGTTCAGCTTCAACACCTTTATTCACACTTGTAGATTGTGTTGTTGTACATTGAGGGCCATCGTCATTATTGGTGGTTTCTTTCGTGCATGTTAACGTTTTTCATTATTGACCGGTAATCAGGTGGTTTCTACCATGTTTGATGCCATCACATATATTTGCATGGCTTGATTCATACATTGAGTTCATTAAGATCGCAGCGAAGACCCTGGATCATATCTGATTTTGATCCGGGTTGCAGGGAGTTATTTAGTATTCATGATTGTATACATGATCCTATCTATACGAATGGATGCATCCATACCACTAATCCATTTCTATGATCTCTTTAGACGGATGGTTGCGACCATGCAGTGGGCTCATGTATTATTTGATGTCTAGTGCAGAGTTATGTGGTTAGGCATATTCATACTAGAGATTTCATATATTGTAATATGTTTGATTTGGCAGGTTTCCTGGCGGTGATCTCAGTTCTTTGCCTTGGTTCATAAAGCATTTCAGCCATCACTCCCCGTTCTGCCTTCATGCTTTAGGGGGCATTTGTTACAAAGTAATTTGTCACCATGCTCACTTCCTGTCCCTGATCCTGAAGTGCCTCGTGACAGACCCTGTGAAATGTTTCCATCATGGATAAATATTTAAAGACATCCCCTGAAGACTCAAATAAAAATGACTTGGAATATTACTGAAGGAACTTGGTCAAAACCCTAGATTTATGGGTCAACGTGTTTTCTAGTTTCATGCCCACACTGATGTCATGTTGACAATTCTGGCTTAGCGTTGCCAGCGCCCTTATTTCTTGGAAAACCGCGTTGATCTCTTTCTCGCAGTTTTTCCTAATGGAGGAGAAGCCTCGACCTCTAGAAGTTCCAGGGATACGAGTTGGTTGTTAAACGACGGTGATAGAGTCAAGCTCTATGATTTTAGAGCTTTGATCTCATACATGGGGATTTATCCCTTAGAAAGTGGACCTTCCTCCTCATTTTACGAGCTCCAGACCTCTTCTCCCTTGCTATAATTTGGTCTCCATCCTTCCACTACTGGTTAGTCATTGTTGGGCTGGTCTGAACTATCGTTCCCTTTACATTATTGCATTGTGATAACGCTTAAGTTGTTTAAGAGAAGGAATGCTTTAGAGCTTTGGTGAAGGACTCATGTTTTCACAAAAGGGAGGCCTCCAAAATCAAGGCATGGGTTGTATGCTCTCTCTTTTACATTCATTAATAAAACATTTGATGCTTGCTTTCTATATTTGTCTAATTTTTTATGCAAATATTTTGGTACTCCTTGATCTGCTAGATAGTTAATGTTTAATGATTATTATGTATTGGATTACGTTTACTATTGCCTCTTGATCGTCCACAGGTATTCGTGTGCCACCAGTAGAAAGGAGTGAGCCTAAAAGAATCATGGATCAAGGTCATCATCAATGAGTTCGAACATAGCATCAGGGAAAGGTGCCTCTATCTCCTTTCTTGTTGCATTGGAATATTAGCTAAGAAAAAATTGCGTTAGAAAGTATCTCAATTTGCTAGACCCATTCTAGGGCTAGAGAGATCGCCTCTATTCGCAAAGGGGATTTATCTTGACAACAACAAGTAATGCAAGGATCATAGCGTTGGGCATTGGATGCAAGTTTAACTTTGGCAGTGGATTCTGGACTTCCTGGGAAGGAGGTGAATCTTGGTACTACTTTTGAGGGTTGAGATGTGAGCCTTTGGATTCCCTTTTTGAATGATGTAGGAACCATATCCTTTTATTTGATAGCGAGAGAAAATGTGCATATGTATAGGGGATTTATCTTGACAACAACAAGTAACGCAAGGATCATAGCGTTGGACATTAGATGCAGGTTTAACTTTGGCAGTGGATTCTGGACTTCCTGGGAAGGAGGTGAATCTTGGTACTACTTTTGAGGGTGGATATGTGAGCCTTTGGATTCCCTTTTTGAATGATGTAGGAACCATATCCTTTTATTTGATAGCGAGAGAAAATTTGCATATGTATATGTATATATTATTGTAAATATTGTAACGAACTATGTTATAAAGCTCCATAGACAATATGATTATTTTTTGGTTGAAGCAAATGTGTATGAGTATATATGTGGTTGTTATGGTAAATACCATAATGAGATGAATTATAAACCTCTGGTAAATGGTATGTTTGCCATGTTTTTAGTAGTGGTCATTGTAATTACTGCAACAAGTTGTATTATAATCTCCACAGGTAGTATGTTTTGTTTTCAACGATTTTTTGATCATAGGTTTCATATAACATCGAAGACGGTGTTCCCCCTAGGGGGAGGGGTTTCTAACAGGTCCTGGTTGATTTTCCATATAAAAAGATACATAAGACCAAGGTCATGGGACACATATTCCAAGCTGAATGGTGGGAAAAACATCCTAGTGGGTGTCACTTTCAATTTATTTATGGCTAATGGAATTGAAAAAGGCAAAGAGGAATTAATTGGCATTTTATTTATGAAATAAAGGAAAATATGATAAAAGGAGGGTGAAAAGACACATGTTTTCATGAGAGGGAACTTGAAGGAAAAATGAAGGAAAATGAAGAAAATAGAGGCCTCAATGATAAAAAGGCTTATGAGGATCAGTTCATGCTCTTTTTTCAGTTTAGCTTTGGAGCTCTCTTCTATTATCTCATGCTCTCATACTCTTGTACACTTAGAGGGTTCTTGGAGCACTTTGGCATACATTAGATATGGAGAAATAAGGAAAAGGAAAGCAAGAATGCACAAGGGAATAGTTGGATCAACAAACTACAACTGAAATTATTTGCAGATAATGTGTTGCATTTGTGATTTCCTTGTTGATTTATGGATTCATGTGATCTTTTGGTTATGTGTTTTCATTGGCATTGAGTATTACCTGAAATGAAAGTGGTTTTAGCCTTGCCTTTCCATTTCCTAGATAGCCATGGCATTGTGGTTTTTTCCACTTGATTGTTCTCTGGTTGGTGCTCATGGATGTGGGTTGGAAGAAATGCTCTAGAGGCCCGGGAACAACTTGGGTTGAGTTACTAGTCCTAGAGCCTAGGTTGGGAAAAACGCTTTGGATCCCTAGGTGGGTTGAGTTATTAGTCCCTAGAACTGGGTTGGGCAAACTCTCTAGAGCCCTAGAAGGTTGTGGGTTGAGTTACTAGTTCCTAGATCCCTTGACAACTTGGGTAGAGACAGATCTGGTTGGTGTTAGTGATGTCTGACCGTGGAGTATGAATCACTGTGGTTGAGGGTTGAGGTGGTTTGGCCTATGGATTCCCTGTTTTGGTTTTGTTTGGTTTATTTCGTGAGATCCCACATACATTCTTGGAATATGGCGTAGAGGTGATTGGCTGAAAGAGAGATTTGGTTTAGCCCAATCTATGGTGAGATGGTATGTGGAAGTTCCTGGCTTGGTTGGCATTTTCATATGTTATTAAGAGTTATTCTTTTATTATGATTCATGTATATTAGTAGCGATTATGTTGGTGATATTATGGTTGAGTTTACATGGTTTCTATGTTGGTTATTTGTTGGTTATGTGATGTATATTACTTATGGATCTTAACATGTTTGATTAATATATGAATGGTTGATGATTGATTGACTAACTAGATTTGTTCCAGCTATGTGGAGAGGGCATAGAGTCTTCTTAGTGATTCTCAGATGAATCTCAAACTATTATGATCATATCTTCTTTCATGACCTGTAGCTTACATGTTCACCATATGTTTGACAAAATGATTGTCTTGGTTAGGCCTGGTTAGGTCAATTTTTTGTCTCAAGTTTGAATGTTTAGCCTTGTTGTCATGTCATTTATGATTTTGGAAAATCTCAAACAGTTATGGGCAATTTTCTGAAGGCTGACCTAGAATTGTGGCTCAGATCTCGGGACCGCATCCTTTGAACTTGGAAAGTTGGGTAACAAACACACTCATACAGTGTTGTGCATGCAGTTGGAGGCTTATAACCACATGCGGTTGGGGTTTAAGTTGTGATAAAAGCAACCCCAACTCAGGGTATAGTCACCTAGGGTGGTCCTTTTACCTCCAGGTGTCATGCAACCTTGAGGGATGTTGTGAGTTGTTAGTTTGTGGCCAGTTTGTAGTCCCCATTGGAGCTTGGAGGCCGGGTCATCCCATAGTAACTCTTCGTCTCATGTTACCCTGGTAGGCCGGTGAAATTGGGTAAATCTGGGAGGGATGGTTATAAAGGTTATTCGTTATCTTGAGTTCCCCTAGTCTTTCACCTCAAGCACAATCTCCTTCCCCATCTTGGGTTCTTTCTCTTTCATATGTAAAAGGTGTCCATTTAAGTTGTCCCTGTAAATCAGGGTACCTTCTTCGCTCTAGAGATGAATCCTATTTTGTTCAAGATGTGGAAGGTACTTTATCTCTTGATAAATCTTGGTGCCCTCATGTAGGAAATAAGTCTCACCTGTATGTAACTAAAATTCAAGAAAAAAAGAAAATCAAGTGGAAGGAAATCTGTAATGATTTGGGACCCTTAGAGTAGGGAAAGCTCGTGTTTAGGGTTTTTCATGATATGCCTCTCTTCCAATGTAAGAGGGGTTGGGATCTCCCCAAAGATCCAATCCCTCAGACAAATTCACTATATAGGACATGATTTCACGAGACAGTGTTGTTTGGATTGAATTCTAGGAGCTTTTATCTCCCTTGTTAAACCATTAGTCATGAACTATAGTGGATTCCAAAGGCTTATTTGGTGTCCTTTTAATGGACCAGTGTTCTAATATTATCCAAAACTCTCTTTCTTTCCTTATGTTCGAGATCTCATTGGATTCGAAATTTTGCTCTCTCAACTCCTCTTTCCATGATATATATGTTGAGCTATGAGCTCAAAGAGAGAAAAGAGATATTCACGGCTTGAAATGAGCCACTTGAGCTGCAACCTCCAATACATTACATAAATGAACAATTCTTGGATGATACAATTCACAAAACCTCCCTTCTATATATAGGAGTCCATGGGGCCATAATATAATCCTAGTGGGCCACGATGTAATCCTAGCCGACCTAACAATAATAATTTAAGGGCACAATAATAACAATATGGGGGTTACAGGGGTACAATAATAACAATAAGGGGGGCTACACTAACATAATAAGTGGCTATACTATTAATATAGGGACTTAACATGCCCCTCTCCTTCAAACAAGTGTTGTCCTCAACGCTTGATTATTTCTTGATGCTTCTGTATAAAATTCTCATCCTCCCATGTGAAATATTCTACAGGAAAGTTCTTCCATTTGCTGAGATACTCTGAAATTGATCGTACTTGTTGAGTTCTTGTTTCTATGACTGCTTCATAACTTCTTTCGATATGATGTTGATCTTCCTGTTGTTTCATTAGATTATGCACCAAAGTTGGGTTATCCTTTGAGAGTTCGAGAACTTGTTGTTGATGCTCGCTGTGATCTTCCACTAATTTATCATCCATATTAGCTATTATTTGATCCTTCAACCCATCCAACTTAGCCTCCATTTCTGCTTTTAAACCATCTATTTCATCTTCGGTTGCTCTTCGTAAGATCGAAATTTGTTGCACTTGGTACCGTAATTTTGATATCTCATATTGCAATTCTTCCTCCTCATGCGTCATAGTATAGCTTTCTAAGGGCTTAATGGGTATGGAATTATTTTTTGGAGGCATAATAGAACCCATTACTGACAAAAATTCTTCAATATTCCCTTGGAACCAATTCAACTTGATTCTTCAAACAAGACTTATGCAATTCGGAAAAAACAATACACACCTTTTACTTGCTTTGAGGAGCTCGATATTGAAATTGAATTATCTATGTAATTGAAAATATTCAATATTTGAAATTGACCCTATAGGAGTCCTACGAGAAGCTTCTTTCACTTGCCACGGAGTCGATATAATTTGGATTCCCAAGACAAATTTGGTGTCAATATCCCAAAATGAGGAAATTCGGAGTGAATTAATTAGAGCACACTTGTAAACTTGTATGACTTTCCGTGTCACTGTTTCGTCCTTTGTCTCTGAAATTATTAGCGAGAAACTACGGTACGTGTAATTACGACCACTTTCGCCTCCAAATCCCTTTGCCTAGAGAGAGAGTTATTGAACTTTTCCCACGATCACCTCTTTGAGATGCAATTCAGAACTTTGAAAAAAAGCACTACCTTCCACAGATCCTATCTCCACAAATATCGTGAACCAAGCTCTGAAATGTTTTGATGAATTTCCTCGGGATTTCAGCTTTGCACCATATGAATTTCAGATTCTGAACCTTCGTAGAAAAAAATTTATAGCGCAAATGCCACGATGACCTGTTTAGGAGCCTGAAAAAATACCTGACTTCCACAGATGATATCTCCGAATTTATTGCGAACCAAAATCTGAAATTTTTATACAAGCTTCCTCAGGATTTTTTCTTCGCACCCTAAAAATTTCAGCTTCTGAAACTTCGTAGAAAAAAAGTTATAGCGAAAATGCCACGATGACCTGTTTGGAGCAGCGAAACCCTAGAATCCAAAGCTCTGATGCCAAATGTTGTGTAACCAGCTCCAAAAAGAGAAGAAAAGAGATATCAACGCCTTAGAAATGAGCCACTTCGAGGGGGCAACCTCCAATACATTACATAAATGAACAATTCTTGGATGATACAATTTACAAAACCTCCTTTCTATATATAGGAGTCCATGAGGCCATAATGTAATCCTAGTGGGCCACAATGTAATCCTAGCCGACCTAACAATAATAATTTAAGGGCACAATAATAACAATATGGGGGTTACAGGGGTACAATAATAACAATAAGGGGGGCTACACTAACATAATAAGGGGCTATACTATTAATATATGGACTTAACAATATATATATATATATATATATATATATATATATATATTTGGGTTGTATATGGATATGGGTTATATATGGGTTGTAGTGGTTTTGGGAGGATATTTAATTTCCAACCTCTCTATTAAGGAAGTTTGTGGGGTTCACCCTGTAGGGACCCACTTGTAGGTTTTTTCAAGCATAATATAGCAGAGTAACTTCTAGTGGACTTGGCTCCCTCTAAGCTGGTTCCCACCAGAGGAAATGGATGTAGTGGGGATTATTGTATATCTAAATGACTTTATCACTTGCTTATTGTGAATAGTTCTTTAATGGTATACCTCAGGTCATCATTTGATTATCTTTGAAGTGGAAAAAAAGAGAGTGGAAGTGCCATTCTCCCTTAAAATTTAACCTTGTTTGGTTGTTGGAAGAAGAGTATCAAAATCTATTTTCATCCTCTTAGATACATGTGATGGAAAATTCTAGTAACTCATATATGAAATAATTAGTGGATAATGTAGGTAGGGTAAAGGATGTATCTAAATCATAGGCTAAGGATTATAACAAAAAATTTTAGGATGTCCGCTTGGACACTAAAAAAAATATCAATTCCATATTTGTGGGAAAATATCTCACTACCAATCTTTGAAGAAGTTGATCATGTGATTCCAACCTCAATAAATGTCCTTCTACAAAGAAACAACATTGTAGATTTGACCCATATAAATAAGGTTCATTCACACCTAATATAATATCCTTTTCCATAGATTATATTTATTCAAAATCAATGGGACATCACTTTCTTTCAAAGGACCTAGAGGAACTAGCATTTCCTCTACTTTCATTTCTTGGTCAATGTCTCTTTTTAGTATTCGAAGAAATAATATCTCTCCTAACAAACACTGTGTCATTTTTCTTTCCCGATGATAAGTGCCTCCATAAAGAAAATGATTTTTTTTTAGTATGTGCATGGTATCTAATAATTGCACAATCTTAAGATGCTCTCAATATGGAAGCTCATAAATTATAGATCTCATTTTCATCCCTATAGGAATTTCTCAACGGATGTGTTGAAACAACACGATAATTGAACACAAGTTTCCCATTTGAATCAAATGATTTTTGCAAATTCTTTCTCCTTCCCTATGTCATATGCCTTGATCCAATCTATCGGTGTCATTATTTTTGGTCTTCAAGTTGTCTCTAAGTTACCATTGAAATTAAATGCAACTCTTTTATAGAGGTGGTCTTTAGGAAGGAATATCTTTGAGTAGTCGTACACTAGCTTTCCTAGGTGGTGCTGTTGGAAATATGTTGCCATTGATGGAAAAGGTAATAACAGAGGTGGCACATGAAAAATCAATGCCAAAGACAAATATCCTCACAGGTAAAGAAAAGGAAAAGATAATAGAAAAGATTGCAAGGTAAATAAAATTATAACGTGAAAAGGATTTGTATCCAATTCTAGAGTAGAAGATCAAATCAAGTGCAGGTGTAACCCACATAGAGGGAAAGAGCTTGGAATTTATTTTATTTTATTTTATTTTTATTTATTTTTTCCCGGTGGTATGTGGAAGTTTGAAAATGGCTTCCTGGTGTGAAAGTTAGAGTTATTCAAAGCTATATGACCCCAAGTTAAATTTGGCAGAGTTAAAGGAGTTTGGGTGAGCCTTTGGTATGTAGCCAATGTTGGCTTAAGGGATAAACCCGACAGAAAATCTAGCGGATCCTCTACGCGAAGCTCTGGTGAGATGTGGCAGACATGTTAGCAACGAAAAGTGTTTTTATTGGTTCCCAAGTCTAAGTGAATGGGAAAATAGGACTGAGATGACACCATCCTGGCGGTCATACCCCATAGGTTGGCTAACAACGCCCAAGTCTAAGCGACCTGGTGGTAAGCACTGAGACACGAAATATAAGTGTTGTCCAATGGTGAGCGATCAACAGAGCCCACATTATAGCCTGGGCCGAAGAGTGTATCCCAATAGATTTAATATGGTGCACAAAGTTAAGTGTCAGGATGCATTGAGCTGGTTGAGCCCACCCGGAAATGATAGCCTGGAAAGGAATTCCCAGAGGTTTGTTTGGAGGGCACATAACTAAGGGTTGGGATATAAGTGTCGATACATGACAATGAGGCCTACAACCAATAGAGAGAGCATCATGTAGTACCCACAGACACGTCAACCCAGCGGCAAGACCCCGACAGGTTAAAGGGAGCTCCAACCTTAGCGCCATACACAAGTTCCATGCAGTAGTGGAGGACCAGGGATGCGATGACAATATAAAGCGGGGCCAACCCCAGATCCTAAGATCCATTAGAGTTTAAAGAATTAAATTAAATAAAAGAGCTAGGATCGAGGATTACATGATAAGTACCCGCACCAGGCCTTATGTCATAAGGAGTGACCATAGGCACAACAATTGAAAAGATCCATGGAGGCTCTTGGAAGAATTTAAGTGTTTTTCCTTGTTCACCTCACATATAGGTATGACCAATGGTGCGGAGTCATTAGCAAAGGAAAAAAATGCCTATGTAGGGCTCAAAAAGGGCTAAGCGCCCAATACCTTAGGTTATGGTCACGAAGACTGGTCCTATGGTGGAAAAAAACAAGGGGCCAGAGAAAAAGGGGTTAAAGGTACAAATTCAAAAAAATTGGTAGCGTTTTCTATTAAAATTTAAAAGGTTTGTGAAGGCCTTCTCAACCTACAACAAAGCTTTGTGCATGGAATCTTGGTTTGGCAACAACGACATGGCATGAACAATAGGAAAATAATAGTTGTGGTGGAGATTAAAGCCCAGTGGCAGGATGAATAAGTCAACAGCCTATGTTAACAATAATTTGGTGGAACTACCTATTAAAGAGACAGTTTTGGCAGTTAAGCCAAATTAAAAATTAAAAATTAAAAAAAAAAAAAAAAAAAAAAAAAAAACCACAGTTAAAATTTGAGAAGTACCATAATTGCAAAAATACGCAGAAAAACAGTAGATTAACGTAGATATTAAGGCCAGAACAGTAGATCAAGAAAGGGAAATTGCAGAGGATAATCAAAGCGCTAAAATTAACAAGATAAAGGCTAAAATAAGGCTTCATGCACAAATTCAAATACAAATAAAGCCAACGTTACCGACCAAAAAAAAAAATGAGGGGCCTGATCGAGTAGAATGAACACAACTTTTGCGAGAATTGTTGTGCACAATAGAGGAAGGATTGTTTTATCTAGAGATGTTGGTGGATGTATGTGGGGTAAGAAGAAGGAGGTGGCTGAAAGGGATGTTGTGCGCAATAGAATTGTGAGAGCAGCAAAATGTTATTGGGGTGTTTCATGAGAGAGCAACATATTGTGAGAAAGAAACAAAGTTCTTCATGCAAGTGGCCCGTGCGTTGATCAGCCCAAAAAGCATTCTTGGCATACATGAACGTCCCCCATGGAGTGGTGAAGGTCGTCTTCTTTTGATCTTCTGGTAATACTGCCACCTGATTGTAGCCCGAGAACCCATCCATCATGGACATCCGGGAAGCTCCAACTACTTTCTGCAAGATATGGTCAATTTTAGGCAGCGGGTAATTATCCTCTAGGGATGCCCTGTTCAGGTTTCTGAAATCAACACATAACCTTATTTCTCCGTTCTTCTTTCGCACTAGGACTAAATTGGCCACCCACTCAGAATATCTTAGTGGCACTATAATTTTAGCCTTCAGCAGTTTCTTTATTTCTTGCTCAATTGAAGGCAGCAACAGGGGGTTAATCTGTTTGAGTTTTTGCTTATGGGGTTTTGAATCTCCCTTCAGTGGAATCTTATGCTGCATAACACTGACATCAAAATTTTTCAGGTCTTGATATGACCAGGCAAACACGTCTCTGTAGGCCTGGAATAACTTTTGGTACAATTGTTTGTATTCATCCGAGACCTTCCTGGACAGCTTCATAATTTTTGGATCCTCTTCAGTGTCCAGATTAAGGTCTTCGACCTGATCTTCAGCCACCCCTTTATTGGGCTGCAAAGGAACGTCGTTTCTGTTGAAAAGCCTCTCTAAAGGCACTAGCCCCCGGGGAATGACATTCCCTTTCAACTACAGAAATCTGTGACCAGCTATCCTCTCTTCCAGCTTATCTTCTAAAATGTCTCCAGTCTCTTCTTCACAATTGTCAATCTCCACATTAGAAAACTCTCCAATAGTTTCTAGGAACCTCTTCACTTGCTCCTCATCTTCAAACACTTGCTAGTGCTTGATGTTATTTGGGATTGAAGGCCGATACCTTACTTCGATTTCATACCTCAGAAGAGGGTTCTGAGGTGGGCGGAACGTACTAGCAGCTACTGCCAGGGAGTCTGCCATCCTGTTCTTTTCTCGGGGCATGAATTGAATGTTGAATGCCAAGAAGAAGTTCTCTACGAGATCCCAAACTTCGTTTCTATAGGCCTTGAGCCTAGGATGCTTGGCTTGACACTGATTTCTCACTTGTCGGACTACCAACTTAGAATCTCCCAGCACCTTCAGATTTTGTATCTTCATACTCCTTGCTGTCTGTAGCCCCAGTATGAGTGCTTCATACTCGGCCACATTGTTTGTGGCCTCATATTCCAGCTTGAAGGACAAGGGGACCCACTGACCCATAGGTGAAATTAGCAACACCCCAGCTCCATTTCCTTCTCGGGAATTTGCTCCATCGAAGTGGAGTGTCCAGATTTCAGATCCATAGTCCTGCACTAATGATTCAGCTTTTATTTGACAGAATGAGGGTTCATAGGCATACTCCTGATCTTCTTCCAACATTAAACACGAGAAATCCCCATCTCGGTTGTAAACTGGGGAATTAACTGAATCTCCCACCTTGGTGACTGTTTTGACGAATCTGGTTTCTCGATACAATCTCCTCTCTTGGCCACCAAAGACAGGGATAGTGGCATAGGTCAGGTCCAGCTTGATTGATCCTCTGATTTTGGTTCCCCAAGACCTTGACAGTAGCATACCAAAGCGGGCTGGGATGTCAGCCACTACAATATCCATCAACACACTTTTGGCAGGAATCTGAGCCAGATTAACTGCCAGATATTTAATCATGCCCAAACATTTCACTCTTTTGGAGTCAAAAGATTAGAGGTATTTCTAAGGACGAGTTATTTGGAGTCCCAATTGCTCCATGACAGACAGGGGCATGAGGTTGTGAGACGCTCCCGAGTCTAACATACAATTATGCAACAATAGATCATGGATCACTAAAGACACATAAAAGGGGGGTGTGGAGGGATCTAACTCTTCAACGTGTGGACCAAACACCACCATAGGTCTTTCTTCCTGCAGGTTAAGACTATCTGGAACATGTGATATATCAGGAGGGGAAATGAAGGAAGTGATCTGCGACTGATAAGCCGGTTGTTTCAACAGCTCAGACAGAGGAACAGGTATTTTTACTTTTTCAAGCTCTTTTTGTAGACAGAAGATGGATGAAGGCTTATCGACTAACACTTCCTTTTCCTTCGACTCTTTACTTTACACGGGAGGCTTAACTTCTTTTTCTGTGGGCTTATTATTAGGGGATACAGCTACTTGTGAGGATGAAGGCATTGGAATATCAGATTGCAGAGATTGGTTAAGGGGCCTCTTACCTTTTTCTGGGGGTTTCTGAGTATTGACCTCCTTCTGTGCAGACGCTGACTTTTGGGGTGTGTCCTCCTCTTCATCTTGAGTGCGGGTTCTCTTTCTGGAATACCTGAGGTCATATTTTCTGTTAAACTGGGCTTGCATGAATTCAACGAACTGTTTACAGTAATCATCAATCTCGGGCTCTTCAGTATCCTCGTTGTTCCTCATTTCTGAGTGAGTTTGTAGCTCCCCTTCCTCACTTTATTGTACATGACATTATATGTCATCACTGTCTGAGAAGACGGGGCATGCCTCCTCTTGTTCGTAGGCAGAATCTTCAGGAGAAGCCTCCACTTGCCCCTCCAAGTATAAAGGATGCGGTACTTGATCTTGTTGCTCCTTTTGTCCCCTCTGCAGTATCTGCAAGGGTGGTTTCCTGTATTGAGGATTGAATCCCCTGTTTGGAACATTCTGGAGATTCTTTGGGGGTGAACTCTTGGCCTCCATCTCAAGCTTGACCAGCTTGCTTGATAGACTCTTGATCATTCTATTCATCTCTTCAATCTTGTCATTTGTCGAATCTCTATCTTGACTTGAAGTGGATACTTCTTCTTTGCCCCTTCTTCTGGTATCATGTTCTTGTTTCCCTTTGGACTTGCCAGTTGAGGCGAAATTTGCTTCTATCTCCAACGCGTCTATCTGAGCGTCATCTAGAGTGGCTGGCTTTCTCTCTCTCAATGAGAAACCAAACTCCGAATCGAATGCTGCCACAAAAACGACCTTGGCAGCAGTCTGATGAGGCTTCATCTCGGCTGGAAGACTCAGATACAGTTTGTTAAATCTTCTGATAAACTCTGATACCCCTTCATTGTGTTTCTTTTTCAGAGTGTTAAATTCGGTAAGGACATTACCATGATCTTTCTTTTCCCCCCACTTTTTGATGAAATTGTCCTCCATTGCCTCCCAGGAGTTGATTGAACGAGCTCCAAGTGTTTTGAACCATTTTCTGGCCTCCCCATCTAAGGATTGCACGAACAGCCTTAGAACTACGTCCAGATGTTCCACATTAAAATTCTCTGCGAAAGAGCAGAAAACTTCAACATGTTTATGGGCTTCAATGTCATTCTCACCATTAAATCTAAGCAGAATCTTCAAATAATCCTGCGGCATGTCATTTAGTACTGCGGGTAGCTCCAAAGGAGCGTATCTGTTTTACAGGAAGCCAGGGACATTTGCCATTTGGGGAGGTGGAGGTAATACAAAAGTCTGAGTTGTAAGAGGGGGAGGAGAAGGTGGTAGCGAAGTATGGATAATGATGGGGATGTAGTGAACAGCGGCTTGAGGGGTTGACGAGAATGTAGGGCTGTGAACCGCGACTATTTCAGTAACTTCTTTAATCTCTTCACTTTCAGGGGTAGGGTGGAAAGAGTAATGCGGAGTATAGCTGTATTCGGCTTCGTCTTTGATATGGGCACCTCCTCGAGGTGGGCTCTCTGAATAGTAACCAGTATCTCTTATGATAGGGTTAGGGCCTTGTATTTGGGCGACTTGAGAGGAAGAGGACGGAAGATATGGAAATTTTTCTAGGGAGAATTCAGAAATCTCGGTATGAACTGACTGCCTTTCCCTCCAGCCTCTTCTATGTAGGATTCTCTCTGGGTCAGACACAGAGGGCGTCCTTGACTGAGATGTATCTGACCTTAGGTGTGGTTTACGAGGAGCCAGGACTGCAAACAGGTTTAACTGCAATATGATTGTGGAGTCGCCAAGGTGAGGGGTGCACAACTCTCAACTCTTCGTGCTCACCTAACTGAAGAGTGGATGGGCTTTGTCGAGGCCCAGGGATTTAAATTTCTTCAACTTTGTTCCCCGGCAACAGTGCCAAAAAGATGTTGTAGTTCCTAGAGATAGTCTAGAGTTGCCATAGACCAGTGCCTAGGACATCTTGTGTAGTAGAGAGTCAAGACCATGTAAAAAGGATAATCTCAGCAGAATCAGGCTCTCTTACTATTTCTTTGTAGAATGAAAATTTAGATTTAAATGGTACCCAATACTTCAGAAGCTCAACGCTGGATGAACAGTAATGAATGGACAAGATTTTAAGCTCCAATATAAATGCATAAGACAATTCCAAGACAGTTCGCTGTAATAAGGGCTGAATTTTCAAATACTTCACAGAGAAGGATGATATAAGGGTATCTGCTGAGAATGTAGAAGGAAGAATATATTAATTGCTATAAAGACAGTATTCAGAAACACATGTTAACATGTGGTGGGCTTAAACATTAAGAATCCATACATGATAACCACGTTTGTAAATATTACTTCATAACATTCAATATAGCAGAAATGTGAATGGAGTGAAAATGGAACAACATATTACACCTAAGCCATATTTAAAGTGCCAAGAAGCTAATGAAATAAGTATCCACAGGGATAAATTCATAACAGAAGCAGCCAGTAACTCGCATTCCAGAGTGTAATACCAGATATATGGATATAAGCGAAATGAATAACTACACTAAAACACACTGTGAAGAATCGAAATCAGAATCCTTATCTGAAACAAAACTCCTTTTCATTGAAGCCCTACGGGCTCTTGGCATTCATATCAGAACTTTCACAAAATTTACAAACAAGAAGCTCTTACACAGTCAATTCTTCAAAAGGTTTGGAACCTGGCTTTCTCATTTGATTTACCTTATATAGACTTCCTTCTATCTCAGCGAGAAGATATTTTGGGAAAATATCTTCTTCGCATGAACAAAAATTTTTAAATGTCACTTTCATAACAACAAAATTTTATGATGGGGAATCAAGCCTCCCATCATGTGTAAACAGGCCCTCGGCCGTTTTCATAAACAGAAATTTAAACAGCTGTTCGGTGAAAAAAGTAAAATGCAAGAGTGGGGAAAACAACCCACTAGAAACTTTAAAAGAAATAAACTGAGTAAAAGTAAAATAGGCCGTTAAGGCCACATCATGAGTTGACAGAAGAATCACAGGCGAGGCTGAGTGGAAGAAGTTGATAATTCAGGCGGAGGCATGTTTGCGGACGAACTGGCATGCTGACTCACAAACTGCGCCAGTCTCTGGTGACTCTCTACAGTTGGCTCGGGCCTCGCTGAGAATCCCTCCACCTCGATAAAGGCTTCGGTGAGAGCGTGAAAACCTGCCCTGGTAGGGAGCTGGTGCCTGATTATGTAAAGCAGATTAAACTCCTTTTAGAGGACCGTAACAATTGTGTCAGCTTTGAGTTGAGTCGCTTTTCCCATCTGGAGGTCAGTCCGATCTTTTTCCGTTTGCAAGCGCGCTGTATATTGGTCCAGGGGCAAGAGCACGACAGGGGAGGCTGGGTCCCAGCAGGAAGGGAGTCCAGCTGTGGTGATTCCATTCCATACCTTGTCGAACTGTATGACGCTGTCGACCACTTGTTGAAGGGCTCTTCTCTTACGACATTCGATGGCCTTATCGATGATCTTACGACATTCGATGGCCTCTGTGAATCGGCTGGAGATACCATGTTTCTCCAAGTCATTTGCCCTCAGCTCGTAAAGAAATGAAATGTACTCCTTAGCATGTTGAGCTCTGTTGGGCAAATAAACCCCTGCCTCCTGCAACTTTCTACTGAGATAGGGAATAACAGACTTATGCTCCCCTATCGTCTCCAAAAACTCCCATTGCTCGATTATCGCTGAGGTTATATCTGACCAGATTATGCTTATGGCCTCGAGAAGGGTGAGGTTCCCCTTTTCTCGACTTCTCATGTCAGCAATGGTTTTCTGCTACTCTGCCGTGACCTTCTTCTCTTGTTCAACTTCCTTCTGTAGCCCCTCGACTGTTTTAGCATTTTCGGCCAGGGAGCTCTCCAATTGTACGATCTTTTGTCTGGCCGTGGATGTTTTCTTTTCCAGTACTTCAATCTCAGCTCTGGCTGCGGACAGTTGTGCTGGCAATGAGCTGACTGCGCTTGACGCTTCAGTCGACTGGCAGCTGTGTGAATCCCACCTGGCTTGTAGCTCTGCTACTTTGTCCTGTAACTCGCTGATCTTTTCGGCCATCTTTTCTTTCTCTTCCCTCTCCTTGGATAACCTGGCAGACAGCTCTGCTTTCTCCTCCTCTACCAGTACCAATTCAGCTGTTTGAACATGATGCGAGGCCGGTATACGAGCCTGTCTTTTTGCAGATGCGACTTCCTTCTGCAACTGCTTTATAAGTGCCGCCTCTGCACCTTTTCCTCCATCATCTACGTTCTTGATCTGGTCCTCGAGAACATGCACCTGGTGTGCTTTGGCACGGCCAGAAACTTGTTCAGCTACTAAGGATGCCCTCAGCTGGTCCTGTTTTTGTTCTAACTTTTTTAGTGCGAGGGTGAGTTGCATTAGTTTGTCCTTCATCATGTCGCAAACCGTTTAGAACAGGTCGCACATGTCACTGGCCGGTACCTTCTGCATGTCAATGGCCAATTCAAGCACTTTATAGCTGGGAACATCAGAATTGGGGTCCAGGATGGCCTCTGCCATAGACAATACCGGGCTTTCAGTGTCCGCGTTGATAGAGGCGGAGAGCCTGGTATGATATTTTTCCACATACCCCCCTAATTCAGCCTTGTACCTGTCCCGGATTGCTTTATTCGTCTGTTCCCTTTCGCTTGCCTTGGACGAAGTGTGCTCAATGATGGCCTACGTAACCTCTGTGAAATCAGAGGAAGCGGCGCTGTCTCTCAACACTGTTATCCCTGCCTTGCCTTTATCAAATTCACCAAACTTCGTGAAGGGTTCTAGTAATTGCCCTTCTCCTATGACTTCCGCTTCACTGGTGGCTGTCCTTTGCCTCTTGGGCGGTGGCGCTGCTCCGGAGGTACCTTCTTCTTCTTCACCGGCACCCCTGTTCACCTCCTCCTCCCCTGTAGCAGATGAATCTGTCTGCATCTGCGAAAACAAGGGCCAAATTTCGAGGTTAGCCCTCCATTCCATAAATGGCCTCGACTCATGTATGTAGGGTGTAGACCTGTTCCTTTTCCTTTAGTTCGAAATGATTTCTCGTGGGTCATAAGCCTAGCTTTTCCCCAGCCTCAGGCCCATATCTTGCAGCAGTTTTTCAACAATTGGGAGGGCATGTCTTGAGTTTACCACGAAGGGGCCAATTTCAATAGGAAGCCTTAGGATGTAGCCTTTCTTAGCGGGGACAAATGGAGCTGGTCGGCTTTGAGGGCTTGTCGGATGTATTCGAGGGCGTAAACTCGTCGGACGGGAAAAACTGGCAACCGGTATGGGGAAACTTCGGCTCCGTAGACCCGAATTTCAGTGCAGTCTTCAAAAAGGAACCAATCTCCAGTACACTGGTATTTCCCGGCTTGCAGCCAGCGTTTCATTTCTGGGAAAACCCTAGGGGAAGGCGAGTCGTGAATGATAGTATAGGTGATGGACATGAAAGTGTTCACAAAGTTAGCATAACCCTCTCCCTTAGGTAATTTACGGACAGAGAAATTCCAGTCGAAGACTGGTGTGGGTTGGGAATTCTCAAAATAGGCTTTGTCTAACCCCAAATGGTTGAACTTATCTGCATGCTGGAACAAGAAGAGGTAAAACAACATTGAGCAGAAACAAAACTGGCTGGTTTGTGAAAGCTCCTGGAATTGGGTTAGGATAGCCGAAGAGAGGAATCCAGGAATGTCTAAGACTACCCCATTCTGTGACATGAGCCATAAGAAGCGAACGCATACCATAGAAATGTCTTCCGGGCTCCCTACCCCTAAAAGGCCGACGATGAGAGAAAGAATGGGTCGAACCTCTTCGACAAAAAGACTTAGAGAAAACGGCTCTAATGTAGGCAGGGAAGTTACATGGTCGACGGTTATGGAAGATATAAAGGCACGACGGGCTTCCCGTGGCTGTTTAATGAACTGGGTTGCCAAGGTTTCATCTTTGAAGCTGATATATGTGTCGCTGGCAGGGAAACGGAGGGCCTGTCTGATAACATCGGGAGAAAGGGAAAAAACCCTATTCCCTTGAGGGGAAACGAAAATGCCCCGATGTACATCAAAGACATCTCTGAGCCAGGTGATGAAATCAATACAAGAATGAACCTGAGGGGTGATTTGGTGGTATAGGCCCGACACAACAACCCGGAAACGGTCTGCGTTCTTGCAATGGCGGCCGAAAAGCAGGGGTTTGATACTGCGTATGTCAAAAGGGTATTTTGGGTCGCAGATACCAGCCTACAAGTCATAGAGGGGTTCAAAACCAGGGGGGTTCCTAGACTCACGGACCTGCGGGGTTTCTGGATCTTTCTTCTTGGGCGTTCCCCTCCCCATGGCTAACATTTCAAGAATTCGAAAAAGAGAAAGGAAAATGGAGGGAAAATAGATAATGGAATACCTGAACAGAGGGTGACACTGCTTGGGAAAGCGACGCGGGGAACCCTGACAATGATTGGGGTAGACCAGGCGCTCTTCCCTACTTGGTATTTGTCGTAGATAGTAACCTGTGTCTTTTTACTGGAGTGAAATATGAGAGTTGTTATTACCGGAGCAGACTGTTCGAGCTAAAAAGGCGGGTGAGTAGGATGACTAAAGGCAAGTGTCGTAAGGACACTGACAATGAGACACGTGGCGCGCGGGGATTGGGGGTGTCAGGGTGTAGGTGGGCGCCTCGTGTCGGGTTTAAGGCTGGTATGGGTCTCAGTACCAGCTGACCTAATAAACTTTACCCTACCTTTTACCTGTATATGATGTCCAATCCTTGCAACGTGTGATATCCTGCGCCAAATAAACACATGACTTTCCCCCACCGTGAGGGTCCGCCTTATGGTCTGCCACCTGGTCGCCACGCGGCGAACTCCTGCTATCTCCGTCTAACATCGAGTCCCCACCATGCTACGTGTCACAATTCCGCGGGGGTATGGATCCCTTCCTTCCCCCGCTGCTTGACCCCCTCGGAATTTCCCCACGTGCGTTCTCACGTGGCGGCAGCTCCTTTTAATACATCGGCCTTGTGTTTAGTGCTGCGTTCCCCTTTCCTTTTATATCTCCTGTTTGCTTTATGGTTTTACACTCCATCCTTTGCGTTATTTCCCTATTGGCTTTAATACATGTGACTGTCATTACCTTGTCCCCTTTCGACCCACTTTTGGAACATTTTGCCCTTTGATATAAAATTTAATACGTGGCTTGTCCATCCTTTAATACACCCATGACTAATGTTAAGGATTGAACAAC